>NJDC01002305.1:0-13618 GCA_002245475.1 Calephelis virginiensis
CCACCGCCTTACCTATTTCTGCCGACATAACGTTTTGGCGTGTTCTGGTTTGGAGGTTAATGTAGCCAGTAAACTTACTTTTACTCGAGGCATTAATTCTTATACAGTCATTAGTCACTATTTACGAAGTCACGTCAGAGTCTTGAGTAAAGCGGTGATCACTTTATATAAGCTCACTTTGGGAGATTTGGCGGATATTTCATTTATGCACTTTCACTGAACAAAATCAAACTAATTCCTACCTAAATTAACTAATTTTACTCATACACTAAATTTAATAATTGTGAAATAATTACGACCATCTCATTGACCTCTGAGTATAGACCATCTAGACCATCTTCATTCACGATGGCGCCAAAACTCAAACCAAAACTCTTTAATAAATTGTTTAATTTTATCCCAGTCGGAGTAGGGGAAAGGCAAAGGATCAAAGTCCATACAGCCACGTCTTCTGTATTAATAAATCTTTTTCTTGTTATTATATAATATATATTTTCATTTCGTCTTATGAAAAATCATTTATCAAAGTCAGTAGTCGTAAGAGAATGCCTTGTAGGCGTACCGTCACTAACATCGTGACATCTGAATAGGTGGTAGAGTTTCGCAGCGACTCACCCGGAATGTTACCACCGCCTTACCTATTTCTGCCGACATAACGTTTTGGCGTGTTCTGGTTTGGAGGGTAATGTAGCCAGTAAACTTACTTTTACTCGAGGCATTAATTCTTATACAGTCATTAGTCACTATTTACGAAGTCACGTCAGAGTCTTGAGTAAAGCGGTGGCCACTTTACTCAAGCTCACTTTGTGAGATTTGGCGGCAGCGAGGAAATACGCGATACAATATTTTCTTCATGATTATTTCATTTGTGCACTTTCACTGAACAATATTGTACAAAATGCTACCAAAATTGACTAATTTCATTCAGTATAAACACGAAATTCAATAATTATGAAAAAAATATACGACCATCTTCATTCACGTTGGCGCCAAAACTCCCCATAAGCACAACATGTTACTTAAAGGATAGCGCGCACTGTTGACGGGGCGGAGCGTGTCGGGCCAGGGCGCATCACAGAGCAAAGAAAACTGATGACGGCCTGGGCTCGGGCCGTACCGCATGATGAGGTACTGCCTGGGCCCCGGCTTGCGGCATCGGCGTATTTTTGTTACTCACTACCTAAGTAAAGTATAAAAATAGAGAGGCTCCATTCGACGTTAAATTCGTCAAGTAGTAGTAAGAAAGTGGCACCATCTAGGAACTGTCATACGAATCGTCAAGTATGGAAAGTGGCCGTTTTAGTAGTTGTCATACTAAACTTTAGCGGTAAATTGCCATGAGTGCTCTATTCTTAATAGTGATATCGTGATCGTTGGTTACTTAATGCCGAATCGGGGAATGCGCGCGGGGTGCTTCGTGGAAATCCGCGCCGATGCGCCCTGGCACAGCGGGCGTTGCTCCATACAAAATGTATGAAAGCGATCCAGGCGAATTATTGCGCTGCGATGAGCCCACAGAACAATAATTATAGTACTCCGACAAGAAATTCGAATACATACGAATACTGTGGAATCAAAATGTCTTACAGCGCCATCTCTTGGTGCCCACAAACATAAGTAGATTTTATAGGATATCCGACCCTCCCTGCCATTGTTTTCATTAGAATGTTTTGGAAATAACAAGATCAAACTAAAATTTCAATGATATACATGTTGTAATGTATTAATTAATAAACACAGAAATAGCAAACTGTATATTATCAAAATTTAAGTTTTATCAGTAAATGAAAAACAACAATATACGAGAAAACTTTTTATTTTTACTCGAATTTTAAAGAAATCATTCTTCTATTACACACATATTATATTACGTCTTTTACGTACTGAGAAATGATACAAACAAAGCTTTTTTATGGTTTCTTTCGACGTTGTTACAAACACAAAAATTATTTCACTATCTCAACTTTTATTCCGTAATGGAGGAATCAGAGCTATACTTTAAAATATGGAAAACCACTTCAATACGTTAGAATCACAAGAAAATATAGATCCCGGGTGTAAATCTGTGGACTAAATCCTTCGACGTTGAGTCTATGGTACAAGATTAGATTTTGACCATAAAGTATATTAATAAATAGGAATAGAGTCTGCAGTCTTTGCAATTGTCAAATCAAATGTCAACGAAAATGAGACAGTGGCGGGGTGCCACGGACCGGTGAAGAATTAAATATTCAATATATAGATGTATAAATATACATGTCATGGTATATCCGCTATATAGGCCCTTTTCAGGAGAACTTCAGATTTCATTTTTGTGATAATAAAAATAAGACTGTAATTTGTTTCATCAATTATAAAAAATGAGTCATTATCAAATTACAATCATTTTTATTTTCACTGAAAAGGCCGAATGGGGGTTAAAATAAAACAAGTTTTGTTGTAATTTATTTAATCTTGTCTTTATTTCTAGATCTTGAGTATTTGCTTCTTGTACCAAAAGTTTCATTTTTTTAATTTGTATTTTATTCACTCCAGCACTATTTTGTACTTTAGCCATATTATTGCATGAATCAAATCAAATGAGGCCTCGAAGAACACAGCAAAGATTGTTTGGCATTATTTTAAGTAATTGTAAAACATCGAAGTCTGACAAACTCTTAAATAGAAAGAAATTTATTTAATGCAATGAACATTATATTTAATATTGTAGATGATAAAATACAAAAAAAAGCACTTTGAGACGATTTTTATTCATTTTTAATTGCTTTCACATAATATTTGATAAATAATTATATCTAAATTTTCCAGTTCTGTATGTGCTCTCACTTTTTATGTTTGTGCCATACAACATTAATACGGTGGCAAATTGTGAAGTATTTATAACCAATAAGAATGTACATTTATCCTTATTTTAATGTATTGCATAAAAACGCATGTAAATTATGAGAACTGACTGCTTAGTATGATCTAAACTTTATATGTATTTAAAAGATACAAAAAAATGAGAATTCACTGTAACCTTTGTTTTGTAATACGTTTTTTGACAAAGTGCATAAGGGATTTTAAATTTGGCTTATATTTATATCTATTGTTAGACATATTTATAACAAAATAGCAAAACTAGCATATAATTTTTCGATGGACATTTTAAGTGTGAACTTAACATTTCCATTGAAACAATTGTACCTATTTATCTAGCTGTAAATGAATTTATCTTTTAACTTATGATTTTAAGCCCCTACAAGGCTCTAAATTCAAGGAACTGAATTAACATATCCGACTCAAAAATACAGTTCTGTCCTGTCTTATCATAATAATTGTATAGTAAGTTTTAACAATGACTTATACTCACGAGTATTATTGAAGACATCATATTAATCGTAATTATCATATTCTCATTGTAGTAACAAGCACATTTTCTGTAAATACGAGTCCATGTCGAAATGCGAAATACCAAATACGGGCGTAGGTCAAATCGTGAAGAACAGAAACAGCAATCCTGTGTGGTAAGCGGTATTAGTTGTCTCAATCCACAAATTCATATCCGGGTATAAAACAAAAAGTAAACAAAATTTTAACTGAATTTAACAAGAAAAACATGTTTTATTTTTACAAAGTGATTTTAAAACATGGCGGCTGGGCTGCCAACGTTTTTGTTAAGATCGAACAACATAAGTGTTGCCAGTTAAAAAAATGTGGCCTTTTAATTAAGGTAAAAAAACGTATTCAGAGGAAATAAGATTACGAGCCAACCATGTCATGGATTATAAAATTGGAAGATGTCTTTGTTTGTTTAAAAAAAATAACAACAATTACTTATGTAATAGTGACACATCTTTTAGTTTATTTTTAAATTAAATTCTTACTGGTGTCAAAGTATTAGTTTTTTTGTTAAGCTACAAATCTAATGACTGAACTCTTTTACGCTATCGGTCAGTACATTTTTTTTATCCCTAAATGGAAGTCCGAACCCTTTTATCCCTAAATCCGAACCCATGGATTTTCTTTAATCGTTTTTCGTGTTACTTTTCGTGCATTATTTTTTTAAACCTAAACGAGGGACGTTATTTGTCGTGACTGTGTTTGAGTGTGTATGTGTGTCTGTCTGTCCGTCTGTGGCATCACAAATTTTGAACGTAGGAACTGATCGCAATTCTGATCAAGATGGTTGTTAGCTACATAATATGAAGGTATTGTCCGGGATTTACTAATTTGCTATTATTACATTTTTTGTGCTTACTATTATAATATTGTATTTTGTTTTTAGACAGATAGCTTAAAATGATAAAATTGATTTACTGCTTAAACAGTACTAAATAAGAATTTTTAAATAATCGGCTGAATACTTTTAGAAATATGAAGAATATTTCTTTTTTTTTAAATGAAGAAACACTTGTACTGTTTCACATATCACTTATAATTTATTGTTTTATAAATAGCCTACCGGTTTCGCTTAAAACAGGATAATCAGAGCTAAAACTTAAATTAGTTTAAGATTAATTTTGTTTAAGTTAAGTGTTTCTTCATTTAAAATATATATATATACCTTTTTGGAAATTTCACCAAGCGCCGGCGATGGCAAATATAAAATAAATATTTTCCTTCTTTTTGCACTTCTGTGAAGTTGCAGGTAGGTGGAGGCACAACCAGGGCAACCACGACTAGCCGAAGTCCCATAATATGATTGGTGGCAAGCCTATCGGCAACCCGGCACATGTCTAATCTCGGCAACTTTACTTTTATTAGGAAATTGAAAATACAAATTTTCAATTGAATTGAATTGACTTACCCTGTACTTATTACTAATGTATTATGTTATACGTTTAATTTTCATAAATTTATTTTGTTGGTTATTGAGAAAGGGCACCCAGTCATACAATCAGCTAAAAGCCGTCGAATTTGCCACAGATTGAATTCATATTTTTTTAACATTGTGATTGACGTAGCATTGATGACCATACATTGGAAAATCGTATTTCATCAATAATTTTATGAAGAGAATAATAGCTCTCGAATTTTTTATTGAAACTTATAGAAGTTTCAATAAAAATTCTATGTACGCGCCAATTTATGATCGAATTTACCAACGTACAGGCAGCGTACCTATCAAAGATACCTAGCACAAACAGGTGCGATTAAATTTTATGGTTGGCAACCCTCTTACTAAAATGTTGCTTTATATCTATTGTGAAATTTTAAGAAATGGCAATAAGGACTACAGAGCTACCTATAGGATAAATTGTGAACTAAATTGATCAATTTCTACTGCTGAGAACTGTCAAATTCACTGACTGAAAAGCCCATGATTTTGACGTCGTAGTTCTGACAGCTATTTCCCCTCCCACCCTTCCTCTTATAATTCTTTTTTCTTTATTTAGGTTTTGGCATTCGCGTAAGCATTTTGCCATTAATCAAATAGAAATTTGCAACTATATGATTTATAATTAAACTTTTTAATTACTTTAACTTTAACTTTTATTTAATTCAAACCATAGATTTAGAATGTACAAGATCAACAAAGCGTGGGAGCTAGAATGCCTTATCAGGTATAAATTGCCTTAGAGGAAAAGAGAGAGTGAGTCAGTTACGATGTGACAATATCTAAGCGAGTAAGAGTCCAAAGCAAGGTCCAAAGCACAGGTCCAAAACGTTGCTGTAATTCCGGCTCGCTGCGAAATTTGTGACCATACTTAGAGAATTTAATAAATCATTAAATCACAATTTTGTATAGGAAATGTCGACTTAATGACTGATCAAAAGATAATTAATGTATGTGTGTGCGGCCGTTACTATTAAAAAATAAGGGGATTTACGATCACTTTTTTTCTATTAACGTATTTATTTGTATTGTTTTATTTTGTAATTTTTGTAATTTATTAGATTTAGCCAAGATATCAAATAAAATAGTAAACTGTTTGGTTACGCTAGGGCTTGACAAAGCGGTGACGTCATGAATATCGATGAATGTCGATATTTTCTGTTTAGCCAAATCAAGTTACACAAAAAACATTTCTACTTAAGGCTGAGATTTGCTTAGTACATGAATCTTTTTATTTATATTTGATATCAAATTTAGTTGTCTTTATTTTAATTTAGTTGTATTTAGTCTATAAATTATATGTTTCGATGTGTTTATTTATAATGCTGAAAAAGTCTTTTGCTGGATTTAATAGTTCTAAGACATTTAAAATTCAACTGCTAAACCCATTAGGTTAGTCTGTGATGTAACTTAAGTAATATTAATTCAAATTTCTGTTCTCATAGATTCCCAAAGAATTCTTTAGTAAGACGATTTTAAATAGACATGGATGGACTCCAAGTAAAAATGAACACCTGAGACATTATGCGAATAATATTCACGGCTATATTACAAGCTAGGCTTTACTTTCGAATTTTTTATTACAGATGTCACACTTTCAAAGAGCGGACCTAACATTCCGGAATTAGAGGAAAATAAATAATAAATGTTATTTTTACTTTTAGACCAAGCTTTATGACCTCGTACCGCAATATTCTTTTTTTATATCATATGGTACTAAACAAGCAGTTGGCGTTTTTGATGGAAAGAGACAACTATCGCCTATATATGTCAAATTTGTTGTTTTCGCCTTGGTAGTCTGGTGCTGAAAAATCATAGGCTGTTGTCCTCCCCATCAAAAAGCTAGTATGAGGTGAACATAGTTTACATGGGTCATTATTAACAAGATCACTTGTGGAAGAGTGATGTGCTTGCACGGGTTGGAATTTGGAATTCACCCCATATCTCTTCCAGCTGCTGTATCCATGTGATGTTCGATTGCGAAGGATTGGGCATCTAGACTTGCACAATACGCCTAACAGTCTGGCCACAGAACAGCAATACACTTATAAGATATTTGGCGTCAATAGTCCACGGTTGTCCATTCACGGTTGAAAAATTATACTTAATCAAAATTTATTCCATTTTAACAAATTAGGTTTATTTCAAGATAAAGAGTTTGGTTTTACAAGGGGTAGATCGATGGTCGATGCTGGTGTGGAATAGTTGAAGAAAATCTATGAATGTTGGGAGATTCCTCCACGATTCCTCAGGATGTTCTTGATATATTCTGTGATTTATCCAAAGCATTCGATTGCGTAAACCATGAAATATTGATCAGGAAACTATGCCATTATGGAGTTAGAAATAAATCACTCGATCTTCTAATACATATCAATGATTTACCTTACTGCGTAAGAGACAAACTTCGAATTGTCTTGTTCCCGGACGATACTTCACTTTTATTTAAAGTGAAAAGGCAACTTGGTAAGGATGACGAAACGAACACTGCAATATCAAAAGTTGTACACTGGTTCAATGTAAATAATTTCTTTTTGAATGTAAAAAAACTAAATGTATCTATGTAAAACTGTGGTGCCGTGTTGTAACGTGAAATAATTACCTATAATGTTATTATCTGTCCTACCTATCTGTCAAATTCTATTATTGAGGTTGAGAACGTCAAAATAATTTACAGGGAGATTGTCATCTGATGCGTAACATTACTAAGTAATCTGAGATAGGTACAGATATTGCGTAGGTACACAAATTCACCATTTTACCTAAATTCCACAAATTCTAAACTTCGAACCATAGACCATAGATTCCTTAATGCTGCCAGTTGTTTTTTGGTCTTAGCACAATTATTATGTCACTTTGAAATTTGAAAATTAACACATTTTATTATGGTGATTAATTTGTTTTTGTTTTTACTGTGTATTTAATTTTTGTCACACATAATATAATTTCAGAAATTACTGCCAATCAAGAGAATATTTAATCAATTTCCATATTTTTGTTTTTCTTTAGTTTTTTAATCTTTTTACCTCGAGTTTAATTAATCTAATTAAGTGAAAAGTTATTATATCATCTCAATAAAAAAATAAATGTTGAAAAAAAAACAACAAAAAGGATAAATTATAGATACTTTTTCTTGGAAATAATTTCTGAATCGTAATTCATTACACACTGTTTGTGGCGTGACTCAGGTTATTTTTTTTTAAAAACTCATTGGTGATGAACAAGAAACGCATTTGTATCGTGAACATAATACTGGTTACTAGCAGTGATTATTAATATTAATAATTTATGGTATTGGTATCATCGGCTAACAGCAATAAAACAAGCATATAATTTTGTAAAGTTTGGGGATAGACCCATTTGTATAATTCTTCTGAGAATCAGTATTTATTTATGGACATGGAGAAAAGCCTGTGATTTTTTCTCAACTTTTTAAAATCGTTTCCGAATCTGGCAACATAGCTTTATTTTGTATTAAATTTACTCCATCTCGCGGGTTCCATAGCAAACAATGAAACAGTCTAGTGGTATGTAAATATAATATTGTCGACCTCGCCTGACTTCGACATGCGTCCCGTCCCAGCTCGTCCAAATAAGCGCTCAAAGAGTATATAAATACTACGTAATAAGAGGCGGGACTTCCATAGTTACATAGCAAACCCGAATTTGTGTAAAGTTTACTTGAAAAAGTATAACCCGTATAATTTGAAAGTAAGTCTAAAAGCATTCAGATATAAGGCAACTAGTGTCATATGATTTGGGCGAATAAAAAACATACCAAACTTATTTTTTTTTATTTTTTGATATGAAAGTTGCGCCAAACTGTAAGCGCTATCCTTAAGTCTTTATAATTTGTAACGACAGTTTAAAAAAAAAACGATATTTTCTATAGTGCGGTATAGTGCGGTACTATACGAGCTACATCGATTAACGTTATACGATAATAGACCCGATTTTTTTTTTACAAAATGTGAGAAACTAAGCTACAGCCGGATACTTTTGTACAAATTTATGAGCTGCAATGTTACATTATATTTAATTATAATATTATACTTAATTATAAGCTGTTACACGTATAAATTTTTAATTGATAATGCCTACTTCTTCAAAAATTTTGGAGTTGTTGTAAAATAAGTAGGTATAGATAGGCTCTTGACAATGAAACGAAATAATTATAACGACAAAACCTTTATTTATTCATTTTATCTAAGTCTAATTAATCGTCACTGTCACTCGATGAGCTTTCGCCAATACTTAGTATAAGTTCATGTTCTTGTGTGTTATAGAATGCCACATGAATTTCCATATCCAACGCTATAATGTTTTGGGTTATTGTTATGATTTTTCCAATTTTTGGTAGTTACTTTCACACAAACATTTTTTAATAAACCAAACATCTCGTTAGCCGTAAAAGGGAAATGGATATTGGGCCTATATTGGTTAGATAGCATTGTACTAACATTGTTTAGTCTAGAGTAATAGGTATGTAACGTTGTCTATTATAATAATTGTGTATGGTTTTTCCAGTGATTGCACCATTTCTTAAAACCATCCTTCGTAAATCTTCGCGTTCATTTCTTCGCGGTACAATACTGTTTTCTTGGATTAAAAGGCAAGTAAAGCATCTCAGCAAGCATACATGTAGACCTGCATGGCACATGAAAATGCGTTCACCTTTTCCCATAGGCACTGGACTAGTGGAAGCGGTAGTGTCGTCAGTAACCAAGTCTCTTCAGTAAAAATGCCATAATTCAAGGCCAAAAATTGGTATTAAGCTTGGTTTTGACCACACACGTAAACAAATAACAAGTTTTTTAGGTGTTCCGTTTTTTTGCGCCAGTAATAGTCATATACCTATATATGACGGCGAATAGCATCAGCGTCGAAGTTTTCAAAAGATGTCACACGACGTGGTTAGCGTTTTTTACGTAAGTACGAACCTTATTTTCCTACATGCCGCTTGTACCGTAAGCTTCGGTAGTAACTTTTGAAACGGTAGGTCCAATAAATTCTAATGCGGGCGCAATAGGCTTTAGCACTTGCGACAGTGGAAATAACAGGACTCGATTTTGATACTCTGTACAAAGTAATTTCGAACCTTGATCCGGTGAAGTTGTGAAAACCTCGCGGTTACCAACATATTTGCCATTTGGAAAAAACCTTGATCTTCTGTTCTCTCGCCTGCCTTTAAAACAAATCCTTTCGGCATTTTGATATTTGACAACTGGGCAGCAATCGATACGGAGGAACACAAAATACACGACGTAACGTATGAATGATGTGAAAAAAAATCAGTGAACAGAAATGTAGTGACTACCGCGAACGCATTGTTGCGAATTAAAAAGATTAAAACAAACACAAAATGGCACTAGGCCATTGAGTGTTCCACCTTAAAAATATATTTGAATGTTTTTGTTGTATATATCTCAAAATGTAATAAATATATATGCGATCGATGTTATTACTAATTTAGCCACAACACTATAACTATCAAATTAGAACTTTTATAGTGTCATACATTGACCTTTGTATATAATAAATTACGGCTTCATGATTTAAATTCTTTTTTCTTTCTTTGCTATTTAGGGTTATTAATATTTTTTTAAATATCTACAGAAGTTTTGGCACCATCGTGAAAGAAGATGGTCGTATTTTTTTCGTTATTTTATGATTTTGTGTAAATTATGAGTAAAGTTAGTCAATTTAGGTAGGAATTAGTTTAATTTTGTTCGGATAAAGTGCACATTTAAAATAGTTATGAAAAAGTTAGTGTATCGTGTATTTCCTCACTGCCACCAAATCTCACTAATTGAGCTTAAGTAACGAGGGCACCGCTTTACTCGAGACCCTGACATGACTTTGTATGTAGTGACTTACGACTGTTTATAAGAATTAAATAATGCGGAAGACATGGCAGCATGGCCTAAAGGTCTTAGCCGGTCCCAGAAATGTGCAAATTAACCAATAAATAAATAAATAAATACTTCGAAATTTGATATATCGAACAAAAATAACAATATTTCACTAGATCGATATTTTATTTTATTTCATAGTCGTATTTCCACTAAGTTTAAAAGTTGCAACAAGTGTTTATTGTAGACTAGCGGCTTTCCCCGGCTTCACACGGTTATTAAATATAAATATAAACTTTCCTCTTTAATCACATTATCTATTAAAAAAAAATACTTTGAAATCCGTTTCGTAGTTTTAAAGAATTAAGCATACAAGGGACATAGGATCAGAGGAAGCGTCTTTGTTTAATACTATGTAGTGATAACCGTCTTTTCAAAATACGCCCATAGAAGAAATAGGAAATTCATCTACAATCATATTTATCTAGAGTTTAAAAAATAATATAAATAAACACATGCTTAAGAGCTACACTGTATCGAGACAGTAAGTTCATTATCTTTTGTTTTTAACTTCGCTCGTTGCTAATCACAGAGAAAAGCGTAACTGTAGGAAACTGGACATTAGATTCCCATGTATAAATAAGGGAGTGTAATCTGCTTGAATTTCTTAATTGATGTAAAAATTATAATTCTAACAATATCTAGGTACCAAAGTATTGATATTTTACTGATAGGTATATTTAAAATGTTAATAAGATTTCTATAAATTTAGATTTAGAGTAAGTACTCATTTTTATTTTGTTTTTGCTCTCCTGGAAGTCATTTGTAAAATGACAAGGATACTATTTGACTGATGATATCTGATAACGGTGTCGTTTTGTATACAAAGTTACATTTAGTTTTAGGAGAACATGCAAATAAATGTTTTGAAAATTTGTCAAAATGTAAAGCTTTAATATAAAAAAATATATTGAATGTTGATACCTCATGTCAATATTGTCCAAAAAATATCGAAAATCCATTATAGGTATCGATATTTTATCCACAGCCCTAGTTTGTTTGACAGTTGTTGACAGTCCTTCTTGCTGAACTTCAACTTGTTTTGAATTTGTTCAGTTTTGTTTGAAAATATTGGCGGAATTTAAATTTAATTATGCACTAACAATTTAATTTATACTTTTTCTATTTCAGAAGACAGAAATATCTATTCAATTAAGTACACCAAGTGAAAAATTCTTTTAACATTGTAATATTAATAAAACAGAAAATAAAGTTTAATGTTTTGTAAGCCAATCAATTTATAGTTGTGAAAGAATGAAATCTTAAAATCAAGTCTAAAATAAGTTCCAATTAATTATTATTAAGTATAATGGAAATAATGGATTCAACGGTATCAGTGTCAAAGGTGCTCTTCTAATATTCATTATTGTTATAACCTACCGATTTTAAATTGAGTGCAAATTACTATTTTTTTTTCTAGGGTGTATTTTTATTTTCAAGTGGTTTTAAGAAATCTAAGGTCCCTCGGAAAAAGACCAAAGGTAAACTATTCGAGAAACTTTATACTCAAGAGCCTTGGTATATTGCTTATAAAGAAAACTGGGATATGATTGAAGATAAAATTGAGGTATGTGCGTAAGCTCTATCTGTTATCACATAAGCTTATAGCTATTCATTATGCCTTATTTTAAAAGTATGTTTAGTCTTTTTAGTTGTGTTTTTTTTTCATGATATTGGAAGGCAAACAAGCAGACGGATTTCTTGATGATAATAAACTCATGCCGCCTTGCCAACCTAAGGCCGGGATGTTAGGCCTCGAGCATAAGTAAGTTCACCAATCCAGGCGAGTGACTGCTTAACTCTACCACCTAGTCAGATGTCATGGTGGTAGTAACGGTAAGCCTATGCTCGACTTTTACGTGCTGCGTGGCAGGGGGGCAGATGGTCTATTCTGCAAAAGAACCAAAATCTATAAGTATTAAACTGTTTTAGTCAATAAACAGATACGTCTTAATGTTTTAAATAAATAATTGATTACTTAGAATTTATTTTAGAATAAGAATTCATGTGAATTTGTTTCACTCTGAAAGAAATGTCTGAATTAGAGATTAAAGAAAAAACTAATAAGAAATTTTATATATAGAAAACTCGTTAGCTATTATCATAAACTGTAAAACCTAAACATAAATTAAGTTTTACCACCTCGTTGGTAGATCTAGCATATATTATGTTTAAATTTGTCAATCAATCCCAAGGCTTGGGCTTGATTCTATGATAGACTCAGGCATTTGTGTGATGAACATATTATGAAATATGAATGTCTGTCCTTCTGGGTCTCGGAGTTTATTAAATTTGTTCTGGTATTTATTATGGTATGGTATATTAAATATTTATAAGTATTTCTATGTATTAAAATAGTTGACACACACCCATAGCACATACATATAATTTGCTTACTGCATTGAGACCATTCAATATGTGTGACTTGTCCAGTGAAATTTATTATTTATTGTTATTTTAAACCAGAAGGCAAATTCATACATAATATGCAACTTGTGAGCCATAATCATAAACTGTATAACCTATGTAAAAATATTTTTTTGTACTGCAAATAATCTTAATATATATAAATCTCGTGTCACAATGTTTGTCCTCAATGGACTCCTAAACTAACCAATTTTAATCAAATTTACACACCGTGTGCAGTTTGGTCTAACTTGAAAGATAGGATAGCTTACATCTAAATTTTTCGTGAGCGAAGCCGTGGGTAACAGCTACTATTTTATATATTATGGTTTCAGTTTTTTATGTATTTGTAATTTCTCTGTATTATTGCGCAATACACATTTATTGTATAGTATTCTATTATAGTTTAAAAAACTATAAAATGCCTTAATAGCAAACAGCTTTTTTCTTAAGCACTGAATTTTGTATATTGAACTAAGAG
>NJDC01002305.1:32750-47026 GCA_002245475.1 Calephelis virginiensis
CTTTAACTATATACAAACTAAATTACATCAAAATCGTTTTAGCGGTTTAACCGTAAAAGCGTAACAGACAGGCAGATAGACTTTCGCATTTATAATATAAGTATGGGTTTTTTAATTATTATGATTTATTGGATAAGGGTACTAGGATAGATTTTAAGGTAATCACGACGCTATCGCTACCAGTTATTGGTTTAAATTGTAGCCCACATTTGTCTGCTATTTTTTTGCTTTTGAGTTCTCAACTATCTTAAATGTTTTGACAAAGTGACTACGATTTGCCCTTGAACGTGTGATGGAGATACTTTTGTATTTAAATTAATCAATACACTTGAATAATTGTAATATGCGACACTACCGCTCTATCTTTAATATTTAATTTAAAGTACGCAAATCTTATAGTTTCGAAGTGTTTTTTAAGAAATTTTATAAGAATGTGAATGAAAAGCCTGTTTTTTTTTCCTGATGTTACTGGCGCGTAACTATCGGGTTGATTTTATTTATTATTATATTTGATTTTATAACGCCGTGATTTTAGCCCTCATGCTCTTAGAACTTTTACTTCGACTTTCAAACACGACATTGACGTTATGGCGGCAGGAATAGGTACGGCGGTCTCCCAGAAAGCCTTATGGCTAACGAGATTGTAAATAGAACTACGGTAATGGCAAAAGGGGGGAAAATATTTTATAATTTTTTTATGTGATACAAATTGAAAATTAATACGATGAGAATAAAACTTACATACAGACAAAAATTAGAAACGAATGTTTTTGAGAGGGGCATCCCAATTACATAATTGCACAATTATTGGCCTATACCGCCGCCATAAGACAACGATATACCTACAAAATGTAAGTCTTTAGACTGCAGTTATCTTTTATCATCAGGGAAGTCGTGTGCTTGTTCGGTGTCTTCTGCTATAAAAAAATATGTACTTAATAATTATTTTTTGTGATTGTTATCACAATAAATTTTAATCCATTTGATTGAAAGGTAAGAAGGAATAGATAAATAAAATTAGGATAAACGGTACCTATTTACTCCTTCCTTGGAGACGTTTAAATAATAGCTATTGCTCACGAAGATTTTTTAAGTGTAAAAGATCGTTTGCTCTTTGACAGTTAAATATTTTTTTCAATAAATAGATGCAGCTCTTTTACAGCTGAATAGTAGGTAAAATGAAAAAAAAATAATAATGCTGTAACTGTCTGTATACTGTGCATAGAAACTGGTTTCACGTTTGTGATTTGTAGTTAACTAGTCAAGTTATTTTTAGAAGATTTGGGGCATTGAATTTGGAGGAAATAAATTGCAATTGTCCCCCGTGTTGGTCCGGGCTCCTTTGCAGAATAGACCATCTTTCTGCCAGGCAGCTCTTAAAAGATGACCATAGGCTTACCATCACTAACACCGTGACATCTCACTAGGTGGTAGTGTTTCGCAGCAACTCACCCGGATTGGTACCCCCGCCTTACCTATTCCTGCCGCCATAACGTCATGACGTGTTCCGGTTTGGAGGGTAAGGTAGTCGGTAAACTTACTTTTGCTCGAGGCCTAACATCCCGGCCTCAGGTTGGCAACGCACCATTACCACCTTTGGTGTCTCTAGGAGGCAGGAATTTCTTACCATCAGGAAATCCGTCCGCTTGTTTGGCTTCCAATATCATAAAAAAACCTTGGCATACAGTTTCGTTTTTCAAAATAGCAGCGCGCGGCAATCCCTTTGTATACTTTAGGGAACACTCAAACAAGCAAAATAGTCAGTATGACCCAAAGCATCATGTTTTGTGACTTACAAATAACCAGTATCCGTCGCCTTCACTTTTCTACAGCCATTACATCAGAACTCACAATTGATGTTAATTCTACAGCCACTTACTAAACTAAGTTGTCGCTATTTTTTTAACGAGAGTAATATGAAGGTTCAAAACACGTTTAGTGCTGTCAGATCGTATTTGTACTCGTCATTTTTAGACTTTTAATCTATTCCTCCGGGAATTTTTATTTAAGACTTCAAAAATTACTATGTCCGGACTAATCTGTCATGTGTGAAATGTTCTATCTCTTTTGTGTCTGATTCATTGGAAAAATATGGCACACACTTAAAATCATTTTAGTTAGTGCTGAGCAGCACCAACTTGTCGTTTTCTGGTTGAGAGCGTGGGCTAATTTTAACTTACCCAAAGGGATTAACATCCTAACCTAATCACACAGGATTTATGTATGTATTTATTTATGATGTACGTGGGCGGAGGTGATCACTTTCCATCAGGTGACCCACTTGCTCGTTTGCCTCCTCTTCTATAAAAAAAAATACAGACGCTACTACGTGTATTGGTCATCAGAAAATTTGTTTGTCGTTAAAACTGGTTAAAATACTAAACGTGGATATTTTTGTTTCAGAATCCGCTTTACACGTGCTGTCGCCGAATTACAATTTCTTGGTTTTATAAAATCGTCGAAACGCAAGACTGACCATGTAATGCGCCTCACTTGGTGATATACGCCATTTTTAATAGATATAATAAAGTGTGATAAAAATTCTAGCTTTTATTGAATACCACTAAAGATAAGAAACCAGGTCTGAATGACCGATCATCGTTTAAGAAGGTGATATCATTTTATTAATACCTGTATCTAATTTACCTTAGTTTTTTTTGAAAAAAAAAATTTGCAACATCTATGAAACCCACTGAAACGTGTAAAACAGGTTATTCCATCGTGCTGTAGGCAATTGGTTTATTATGTACCTCGTCTCTGTAATGTATGGTACTTGTGTCCTGTTCCTATAATCAACGAAACGTAATGGAAGGTACACCGCGGATGTAGAGAAGACAGTGTGTGCAGGGAATAGTGTGAATGGAACGTTGGGTTAGCTATTTAAAAGCGAGGTATTTAGTCAAAAAGCTACACTCGCTTTGCATAATTCTGTGCTGATCCCAACGGTATTTCATGTCAGAAAAAGCAAGAAATGCGGTCGAAATGAGAACGCTACGGTTAGTCGGTGGTGAAACGCTCGCTGACCGCATTCGTAACAGTGAGATCCGAGAAAGAGTGGGATTGACAGACAGTTTTGGTGTTAAAATGCGAAAGGGCATGCTCCGCTGGTTCGGCCATGTGGAAAGAATGACAGATGAAAGATTGACAAAGCAGATATACAGTGCGAATGTGGCTGGATGTAGGTACCCGGAGAAACCAAGGACGAGTCTCCGAAACCGGCGTGTTTGTATGAAAAGGGTAATGAATGTGAAGGTTTGTCAGGATCGTGAGGTCTGGCACTCGATACTCTCTGCCTACCCCGTAAGGGACTTGGCGTGAAGACATGTATGTATATGTATGTAAATCCAAAAATTTAAGTTCGCAGTTCGCCTAAAAGTTATGAAGCGTTACTCTTTTTTTTTTAAAAAAAATTTAAAAACAAACTACCATCCGTAATCAAAACGTCTCGGTTCTTGAATATAGGAACCCGGCATTAACCGTATCGTTCGAGGGCGTTGGTTGGTTGCTCAACGTTCGCGAATGTGTGCTTGGGTACAATGCGGGATGCTCTAAGATACCTCCCTTAAATCGTGACGCTTATAATAAATTAATTAATGAAAGCTCTGGATAATTAAACTTTTTATGAGTTATGAGTTAAGAAAACTAGGCTTTAAGTAAGCTAAGCATTTGCTATATGTATTGATAATAAAAACTTTTTATTTTTTGCAATATGTACATTTTGTGTTACATGTTACAAGTAGCTTACTTAAAGCCATGTTTTCTTAACTAATAAATTGTGTAATTTGTCTAAAGCTTTTATTACTTATTTTTTATTATAAGCTTCAAGATTTAAGGGAGTCGTACTTAATGGGCAGTTTGCATTTTATGTCAAGTGTCGTACATTTAGCAAGGTGAAGGTCTCGAGACCTGTTTATTTTATGTAAATTTCGTGAATCGTAAAACTATCAGACGATATGAATTATTTATAAACTTGAGAACAACGACGTTGTTTCGTAATTGATTATGTATTTACAAAAACTTAGTTCACACATCGAATTTGTGATATAGCTACGACGATGTTATGGTTCCATTACCTTATAACTTATATGCTTATAGTTTTAACTATGTAAATTCAAAAGTTTGTCTGCCTGTCTGTATGTTTTCGAGGCTAAACAGCTGAAACGATTTTGATGAAATTTGATATACATTTGAAGCACTTCATTTGCAACACACATTTTTTTTCAAAAAATTTACAAAGGACTAAAATGCGGGTGAAAGTTTGTATCAAAATGCTATTGTATGTTGATCAGCATACTATATGTTAAGCAGCTAGAAAATACTCGTAATATGATCATTGATACTTGATATGAAGATTTTAGTGTTTATTTTCTAGATAACAGCAAGGAAGGAATTAAAAAATTCAATCAATAGTCAATTAATAGCTGAATTAGTTTCTAATTACTTTCACTTTCACATTTTTTACTATGTAGCTTATTTTTAGTATTAGTAAATTTTATGAAACTGGTTATGCAGAAATGAAGACAAAGGCGATAGCGCGAACTACAGCTGTGTTACAAAACTTCATTTTTCATTCTTTCATTGGTGCATTTGGCTTCAAGATATTCATTAAATTTTATTGAAATGTATGCTCAATACTATGTAGTAAAGTACATTTTAATATACGTATTAACATTATTGTGTACGATTATCTAATGATAGATATCTATGACTATATGTAATTACTGTATTTTTTACTTGTTGTATGTATTTCATACTATAATAGTTCTTTGTATAATAAGGTCCTCAATGGTTGTATTAATTTGAACTGTCTCCTACATATTAAGATTGTCTGGCAGACCTTGCATCGTAGCGATGAGACCCCATTTGTGACCATTTATTTAAATATTTAAGATATATTTGTGTTTGCTGTAATTGTTGGTACAGAATAAAATTTCTTCATTCATTCATCCATGCATGGATCCGAATTAGTTCTTTTTGTTTCGTTATAATTAGACGGTTATTTATTCTAGGGAATATTTCTTGTGTGACGAAGATATTAAAAATTATGGTTAAATAATACAACCAAATTATCTTCGTAGGGTATTCTGGAACTTTCCATGGGTACTGGTAACGTTTGTTGTTTCTAAAAAGTTATCTGTAGCGGTGTGTTAGTCGGTGTTCAAATGAGGTGTTTTGGTATCTTAGTATCCTGGTAGTCCAGACGTTTCTGACGTCTTCATTTGTAGTAGGTATCTTCACGCCCATATCCCCGAAGAGGTAGGCAGAGGTACAACCAAGGCACCCACGACTAGCCGAAGACACTAAGCCTCTGTGGTCTAGCGGTCCGGGTGTTGGATTTGACTACATGTGGTCCCGGGTTCGAATCCCGGGTCGGCCAACAAAAAGAAAATTGGATTTTTCCAATTTTCTAATAAAAAATAAATGTTGGTCGGGATTGGAAATGTGCCCGGTTGCCACCTATCACATTGTGGGACTTAGTGTCTTCGGCTAGTCGTGGGTGCCTTTGTAGTAGGTATTAGTTAAATATTTTTATTTAAAACGCTACACTTATACCGCTGAAATATTATAACCAAAATACACCATTATCTTAATTTCGTGACTACTAAGTAAAATGACTTTTGTGAAACTTTTCTAGTGGTTTGAAATTTTATTTTTTTCATAAATTTGTATTAGACAGATACACATTTATAAACTACCAGCCGACCCGGCGGCGACTTCATACACTTTCGCGACAATCACTAACAAGAAAACAACAAAATTCGTTCATCCTTTCAGGCGTAATGTAAAAAAATAGTAACACAATTTCGTAATTTTCTAAAAAAAAAAGGAAAAAGTATCTTCACACCCATATCCCCGAAGAGGTAGGCAGAGGTACAACCAAGGCACCCACGACTAGCCGAAGACACTAAGTCCCACAATGTGATAGGTGGCAAGCCTATCGCCAATCGGGCACATTTCCAATCCCGACCAACATTTTTTTTAGTTAGAAAATCGGAAAAATCCAATTTTCTTTTTGTTGGCCGACCCGGGATTCGAACCCGGGACCTCACGCAGTCAAGTCCAACACCCGAACCGCTATACCACAGAGGCGATTTAATTAATTTTCTAACTTCATGAATACAAATAAAAATACAAAATGTTAGTAGTAAATGCTGCCGACGACGGTTGTCTGAACACAAATATCTGAAATAATGCTACAGTTGTAGAGACGAAAATAACAATAAATACAATACAAAGATATCGCTCTACCTGATGAGTCATTTTGGAGTTAAGATTTTATTCAAATTTAGACAAAACATAGTTTTTAAATTTCATCTTCTTTTTTTTTTCATACACATACACACAGTCAAACGTGCGTATAAACTCTTAAAGACAGGGGCACACATTCACAAACAAATAATTGCTTATAAGACGGTAAAAACCGCGAGGTTAGCGACGATAGTAATTCAAAAAATAGATAACACATTGAAGCATATACCTATACAAAATAAATGTTTGTACAAACAACAGTTAATGTTTAAGAATAATTAATTATCTATAATGTGCATAGTTATTTTTCATAACAGGTATAGGTACATATTATTATTTAAATACCAGGATACGAGTTGATTTTTATTCGTAGGTACATTTTTCTTTGTGATGAGAATTGAAATTAAGTTATAACCGGATTTTAATATACCTAATTTGCTGCTTCTAAAAAAGACATTAGACGTTTGTGTTAATTTATTAGAAACTATTAAATAAAACCATGAAAAATCCTTTTTTTTTATTTTAGTTAAAATGTTTTCTATATTTTGTAACATTGTTTTAAATAGTTTTTTTTATGTCTAAAGCAATATCCTTCTTTGAATAGTATCTAATTGGTAGACACTCTTTTTTTTACAGTTCTTAGGACGATACTATGCAGCATGGTCAGAGATATAAATTCTACATCTACCTATCTTCTCACTTTATTGAGCACTTCTTGTATTATATTATGTATATTTGTGTGTAATTGGTTTCTTTTAAGAAGTTCTAACAATTTTCTAATGTCATTGGTTAGAGAAAGCTGTAAGTATTAAATCAACGTCTATAACGTAAGCCTACTCAAAAACAGATGGCGCTACTTTACATTGTTATTGATAGTTCAATTTAGTCTATTCGAGTTTCGTAATAAAATATGTGTTCCGTTTCTACGTTAAAGATTTAGCCGATTCGTGTGAATTTCTGCATGCAATCATAAAATTAAACAAATAACCTCCTAACAAAACCTGTGAAGTAGTCACGTCAGATTTCAAACGAAAAAATCCGCATCGAAATCCGTTCATTCCTTTAAAAATTATTATGCCAAAGACAGACACACACAGACACAAACAATCAAACTCATGACCAAGACTTGGAACCAGTACGAATAGTACAAGTTCTGTACCGGTATTTAGCGGTTCTTACCCTTTCGATACCTGGATACCGGTTCCAAAGTTGGTATCGGTACTTCGTATACCGGTACCCGACCCGATACTAACAAGTACCAGTACTAATATCGATAAAAACCGGTATCCAATTAAGGTACCCGTTAAATACAAATGTGACGTCGCCAATTTTCCTTTTTAGGTATCGGTGTTATTTTAATCTCTCATGAAGGAACAGAGATGTCTTTGATTGAAGAAAAAATGATAATTAACATGTTTTCTTGTGCCGATATTATTCAACCAGTACCGGTATAAAAACCCTTAAACCATTAGTACTGCTACTAAGTCTGGTTCATATTACCAGAACCTTGCCGTTCTGGTAATATGTACTTACGAACGTGCTAATCAATTAAAACCTACCTCCTGATCGTTATTTAGTAGTGTTTAGTTCTACGTGGGCAAAACTGAGCAAAGTAAACCTTGTTCACCATCTTCATCAGTCTATCTACTTCAAGGATAGTAAAAGTGTGACGTTTCAAGTATATCAGGTTTGCGGGCATGCGGCATGCCCCTTGTGTTCACAACGGTGGATCCGCATTTACATTCCATGGTCATGTTCCCAGTGTCGCTTGTATTTTACAAGCAGTTTCTGGTGAGAACAGGCTATATTCTTCAAATAAGCAAGGGTCCAGGGCGGATCCAGTTTTGGGTCACGGGGCGCGTTTAATACTCGAAGTTATGAAAGAGCGCGTTCCAAACTTAGTTCCTATTATATTTGATAACATAACTTTTAAAAAATCAAATTTTCGAAATAACGAACTTTTATAAACTTTTATTTCGATCGATTTTTTTTTGCGTCAATATAAAAAAAAAATTCTAAGCTATAAACAAAAACCGAGCATGTTTTGCTGTTTAATCTGTTATTTTTTTGTATTATTTTGTGTACTAAAATAGTTACAGTACATTTTTCAGACATCGTCCCAAAACGTATGAGCTGTCGCACGTATTTTCGAGTAGACTATTCTGCCATTGATGCCTGAATCGGACTTGGATTTTCAGAAAGTACACACATTTTTTTTTTGCTTGAGAAAAGTCCCGTCCCCATTGGATCTGCCTTTGTTCCAAAATAGGGAAAATCGATATCACTAGCCTACGTTGCAACCACATCTGCTGTGTAAACATGATCAAGGTTCAGTTACCGAACCGTGTAAACATAATGTGTTAAATGATTACAATATCGCGATTGAATATTCACTTTTGAAATTACCTCAGATGTACTCGTGGACACACAAACTTTATTAAATAAGTAGGTACATTCTTCTTTGATGTTTAATTTTATTTTGATGAACAAGTGCTAAGTTATTTCGTGATAATGCAAAAATGAGAAGACTTCCTGTTTCTTTTTCAAAGTTAAACCGGTGTGCTGATTTTAATAAAATTTGGCATGGTGATAGACGAAGACCAAAAGTTGTTATTATTTCACTGTGATGGTTCGCGGGCAACACCTCGTAATACTACCATAATTTAAAAAATCATAATAGACAAATATTTTTTCTGTAAAAATAATAGTTATAGAAGCGTAAATAAGTTCTCAGGTACTCTATATAACATTCATTCAAGATTAAATTTTCCAGTTTAAAATAGAAGACGACAGTTTCACTGAATTATTGCGGTGAAAAGTCATATCGTGGGTGAAATCGTTACTTGACACTTGCTTTTATTTGAATGACTAATCCACGCGGTTTTTACAACTTCACTGGACTTTACAGGCGAGCAAAGTGCTCAACCCGAGACATCATTATTTAGATAGATCGGACTGTTGCCAATAACGCCAGCACCTAGGGTATAGGCAAAGCGGGGCAGACTTACCTATTTCTGCCGCCATAATGACTCGGTCATGTTCCAATCTGTAGGGTAGGGTCCTAGCGGTTTTAGTAAAAGCAGCGACCTGGGCTTAATTTATCCGGCGCCCCCTACGTGGTATTCAAAACCATATTCAAAGGTGAATAATATATATCGTTCAGGGTCTGATGCCCCTTTACATATCGGCGCCCTGGGCGGTTGCCCCATCGCGCTATACCCAAACACCGTCCCTGGGTCGGGTAGTCGTTAGACTTTCATAATAGGTAGGCCTTACATCTCGGCCGCCGAACAGCGCTGCACCTGTAACATCTGTGATGTATTTAGGTCACGGTTGTCTCTTACTTCGCTAACTTCGTCCCGCTGAACTTCGTACCTGAGGTTTGTAACATCTACTAACATTAGTAAGAAAAAAAATAAAGTAGGTAGGTATTGTTTTTCCTATTTTCCCGATTTTTGTCTTCATAGGAATTTTCTCGTGACAAAACTAATACAACAAAAAAGGAATTAGCTAAACTGGTCCATCACGATGACCAAGAGTTTATTTTTTATACACCGATAAGATTTAATCTATGACATTCTTGCTTTTCTTTTTTAATTCTAATTTATTACAATTTTTACATGGATCTAGTATTTAATTACGTCCATGAATTTCCAAAAGGGTTTATAGAGTTTGCATCGTATCGCAATCTCTACAGTACTCACCCGAGTAATATTTTTTTTATGATATTGGAAGGCAAACAAGCAGACGGGTTTCATGATGGTAAGAAATTCACGCCGCCAAGAGACACCAAAGGTGGTAATGGGCGTTGCCAACCTGAGGCCGGGATGTTAGGCCTTGAACAAAAGTAAGTTTACAGGCTACCTTATTCTCCGAACCGGAACACGTCATGACGTTATGGCGGCAGGAATACGTAAGGCGGTGGTACCAATCCGGGTGAGTCGCTGAGAAACTCTACCACCTAGTCAGATGTCGCGGTGTTAGTGATGGTAAGCCTATGCTCGCTTTTTACGAGCTGCCTGGCGGGAAGGCAGATGGTCTATTCTGCAAAGGAGCCTGGACCAACACGGGGCGAATTATTGAAGTAGTTGTGTATTTCAATTACCTAAATCTGTGGATTTTCTTCAAAAGTGATTTTCTACTGGGTGGCTTCTGCATGTTGGGACATGTGTGGGTAAATAAGACTGGTTATTAATTATTTAAATGAGGCATGTTGTTAAACTCACATGAGATAAAACACACTGACCTTGGATCATAATTTCAAGAAATAAAATTCGATTATGACCCCTGACAAGGTTGAGCGCACATCAGTTATTTACGTCTTAAGAAAGATGTGACTAGGGCTGCGACAACTGTGAATCGTGTTGCCAAATATTATTTTTATTTTATTTATCATTATTTTAATTTATTTTAATTTAATTTTAATTTATTCATATTTTAATTATTAATTTCTAACAACACAACAATAGTTGTTACCTATTCGCTGATTTATAACATTGAGAAATCATAAAATATACGGTTATAGGTAGTATTGAACGCGTACCAGAAAAAAAAACAATCCGGATAAGTTAACTCAAATATTTCTAATTTAAAATATTTTCTAGAGAATTCGCATCATATTCTCATTCATTTGTTACCTTAAATTTAAGCTATAATTGTTCAAAGTAAGTTAAGTTAGAGCGAGTAGGTATCTTCGGTCGAAGCAAATAATTACGATATTATACCTCGCCAATAAAGTCGCAGGTAGGTAGGTACCTAATTACTGGTTAAAATAAGTAATAACCGTTACTATCAGCTTGCATTTTCCCATTGTTGGGCATAAAATCCAATTCATATTCATTGATTTTCAACGATAGATAGATACCTATGTAGATTCAACGAAGTTTTACGTCGTAGGTATTCGATTTAGTTTAGTTGTGCCACTACGACTGCTGGGAACCGCTACTTTGTCCCATTTTTTGTTTAACTTCTGTTATATTGTTTTAATTTGATTTGTAATTTTTAAAATATTATTTTTGGTAGGTATGTTGATACCTACCCACAATCCAAACAAATGCTAATTTGCACAGATTTTACACTTTACTGATAGTAGTCTGTCAGCAACCCTAAAAGTGAGGTATATATTTATTAAAATATTTGTGTTAAATTAATTATTTTTATCATACCAATTTTCGGATTTCTCAATATTTAGATACCTATTCTGTGCATTTCACAATTTTCTGATTTTCACGATATACCTACTTATCTATCATATGAATCAGAATCGCCACCAGAAAAATCACGTTGACTATACAAATGGTACTTGTGCGCGTCGACATTTTTATAAACTACCACCAGAACAGAATCTTAGATTTAGAATTCCCAAGACGAGAACTTGAATTTAGAGTCTGTAATCCACATTCCGATATCAAAGCATATTAAAAATAATTACCACATTTAATTAAATCTGATACCTACCTATGTCGAAATACCTGATATACCTACGATATGTATATATACCTACCAAATAAAGATAAAACAATACCTATTTACCTAAAGTCGGATGTGTCATTAACATAAAGCAGATGTTAAAACAAATAATAGAATTACAATAATTTATTGTTATTTATAATAAAATGCTCGTACGATGTTCAAGGTTACAGATAATAATGTAAATTTATTCAATTTTAAATGTAGATTTATTAATATAAATATTTTCCCAATTACAATACAAATGTAGGTATCTAGTTTCTTGGGGAACAGGTTTTATGAAATGTCCTAAAATAACTTTTCATTATCACTAATACCGTGGCGTACTGTAAAGAGTCGCCGAAGTGATTTGATTTAAAAAAAAGAAAAAAGTATCTTGACGCCAATATCCCCGAAGAGGTAGGCCTCCATAACCAGGGCTCCTACGACTAGCAAAAGACACTAAGGCCCACAGTGTGATAGGTGGCAAGCCTGTCGCCAACCGGGCACACATCCAATCCCGAGCAACATTTTTTTTAGAAAATTGGAAAAAGCAAATTTTTTTGTTGCCCGACCTGGTAATCGAACCCGGGACTCCATGAAGTCAAGTCCAACTACTGGACCGTTAGACCACAGAAGCGACTGATTTAAATTAATTAATGATTTAAATTTGATTTAAATTATTTAATTTTAGTTATTTTCACAGCATATGATGATGATGGATATGGAAATATTCTCTGGTGGAGTTTTATCGAAATTTTTATCGAGTTTTACAAATCGGGGCCATACGAACAATTTATAACTCAGGCCCAAAAGTTTCCCTATAAGAAAAATTCAAATAAATTAATATTCTAACTGTAACTTTCCAGTACATTTTTTAAAATTGAATATTGGCATGTTCAGAAGAATATATGTTTATTTTATTTATATTGTACATCGTCTGAATACGAGGAATAAAACCAATCTTGCAGAGTATGTGTCTCGTCTCCACAGGGTAAGTCTCTTTTTCTTTCATGGGTCAATCAATGTACCTATGCGTTTTCACAATAAACTTTCTGATTACGCGGAAGACCTTCCATTAAATAAGTATCCATTAAATAGTTGAAATAAATTTAAAAAATGTATTAAAGTGAAGTTATATAAAAAAAGGTCACTATACCATTATATTACCATATTTATTAGATAAGAGTGCTTAGGTTTAATTGTTTCGTATACCGATACCTTATAAATAATAATGTATTATTAATTTATTTGTAAGTAAAGTTCTTTTTTTATGCGATAGGCCAGCGAACTAGCATACGGGCATTATAGCGACAGCAATAGGTAAGGCGGTGGGTCCCTAACCGGGCAAGTTGCTGCACAGAACTCTAGCACCGGTGGTCTTGTTGGCACTGACCTATATATTAATTAGTGCTTGCTTCTTACAAGCTGCTTGCAGATGGTCTATTCTACTCGAAAAAAATAAAGAAAAAAAGTCAACCCTGCTACGTTTCTTTCGCCGGATCTTCTCAGATTGTGGCCGTGTACTGGTCCGGTGGTAGATTTTAATACGTATATAAAGGCGTCACAAGCGCTTTATATACGATTGATGTGGAATAAACGAATTTCTATTTCTATTTCGATATAGGCAGAAGTAGAACCAGGGCCCCACGACTAGTTGAATTTAATAATTTCCGTAATATGATAGATTTGACATATATCGCCAACTGGCCACATCTCCAATTCCCGGGCAGTTTGTGTTCCTTTTTTTTTATTGTTCAACCCGCGAATCGTATCCGGAATCAACGGAAAGTCAAGTCCAACACTGGGACTTGACTTCATTAGATTTCGGGTTCCGTTAACGCTAGATCATAGCAGCAATATGAAAGCAGTATATTTTAAAAATGTTGGTGCACAAGAAGTTTTATTCATTCAGAATTCTGGAATATTAAAACATTCCAAATGTTTACATTTCGTCTGAAATTTCAATTAAGTTGGAACATCTTAAATATCCTCAAAACTACAAAAAAATAAACCCGGGACCTTAAAAAATCAAGTCCGACGCCGCGGCCGGACCGCTAGACCACAGAGGGGAATGTAAGAAAACAAATTAATTTTATTCCATGAGATTTATTCTTTATACAAACTTTACAACAAAATAAACATTACAAATGTACAGCATGGCAGTAAACCTTATAACAAGGAACAATTACTAACAATCTGAGTTCGATTCGTCGTCTTTATTCCGTAGGTACAACATTCGTTACACGTATGTCAACAGCTAAAATACATTATAATAATTTTTGACAAGCGCATACAGAAATTAAAACACTATTACAGCCTTTAAAAACACCTAACATCAAACATTGCAAAAAAACACCTAACAATTTACACATAAACAAATCCTGTCTCAACAGCATCCTAATGTATGACAGTAATATAAAAAAAACATACAGGTAGTTAAAAAATAATAATAGATGAGGTAGACCAGGTTATGGTTTTTCCCTAAAAACAGGGAATACGTAATCCATATCATATCACGTCTCGAACTAGGTCCTAATTTATACCTAAATCTATTCAATTGGTTGCTTAGTTTTTTT
>NJDC01002305.1:47348-58215 GCA_002245475.1 Calephelis virginiensis
ATTGTCAAAATGTACTTTATGAATAACAAATTTTTAAACAATGTTTAAGGCTTAATCAAATGATTAGTTAAGAAATGTTTAGGAGGTTATTTAACTATTTTTATGAATAAGGCAGTTAATTGATTAATAATGGACAATCTCAGATGATGATCATAAAATATTCAAAGAAATAAATTCCAAGTAAATATAAATATTCTTCTTCTTCTTCTTTAAACACACAAAATCGTCTTGAATACATAATAGTAATTTAAATAACTGGATTGCGGACATCAATGGCATGCCTTTTGACATTACCAGTTGCTGGAAAAATGAAAAGTATAAAAGATATCGTTTCAAACCTCATTCATCAGTTGCTAATTCGGAAGCTTCGATATCAAATCAAACCATGAAACTGGTGCGTCATACTTTTTTATTTTGTTAGATTTTGTTTTTACAAGGTGGTAGACTTTCGCAGCAACTCGTCCGGATTGGTACCACCGCCTTACCTATTCCCGCCGCCATAACGTCAGTGCTTGCCGTTGACTTGTTCCGGTTCGGAAGGTAAGGTAGCCCTTACCTTAACTGTTGCTCGAGGCCTAACATCCCAGCCGGTTGGCAATGCCACCATTACCACCTTTGGTGTCTCTAGGCGGCGCGAATTTCTTACCATCAGGAAATCGTCTGCTTATTTGCCTTCCAATGTCATAAAAAAACAATAAAAAAGACTATCTTATATTTATCTTATATAATATCTCATATTTTACAGTTTCACTATAATACATTTTGTCTCGTAGTCCCCGACATAACTTTTAAAGCATCAATTTTCTGCGGCATTATTTTATCACTTGTATCACTGGTAATCTTTCATTTCATTATTATGTTTTTTTTGGACGTGTTTGTTTTATGTAACTCAAAAAAGACAAAATGGTTTTTAATAAGTAGTTATTTTTATGGTGGTAGTTTTAAAATTGAGTAGAATTTAATTTAATCTCTTTTTAATTGTTGTAACAAATTTTAAAGCTTGTAATGAATATAATTATGTATTTGATACATAAAACATTGTATTGTAAATATCAGTAAAATATTTGCACACCACAATGTAGTAGAACATGTTGGTGTGACTAAATATATCTGTAAAAACGTCTTAACACGAATATTCCACAGAAACATCACATCCATTTTATTTTATGATAATTTATTTTCAATAAAACCATTTGCAGAATTGAGATTCTTTCGAATATTTCTTTCAAAATTCATATTCCAGTAATAGGCATTGTTGGAATGGAAAGTCTAACGCTAATAACTTTATTTTATCTGCTTCTCGTGGAGGCACATCTACAAAGACAATAGTTTGATTTTAATTTTTTGTAATTTTGATACAAAATATCTTCGTTTTAACATAGTTGGTGGGATTTAGTACAACTTAAAATTTTAACAACTGCACTGACGGTAGGTAATGAGTGACCAGCACGTAAAGCCTTGAAGCAACAATAAGACTAAAGATAAAAATTACTTGCTTGAAGGTCTACTTCCTGTTAAAACCCTAATGTTGGTGAGCTGATTACAAAAAGTTATTTTTATCCTTATTTATTATTCTTGTTATTAAGTCAGTTATACTGTCTCTGTAGTCTAGCGGTCCAACGTCAGAACATCTTGCGGGTTCAATCCCTGGGTCAGGCACAAAAAAATCTATTTCCAATTTTCTAATGAAAATAACGTTGCCCGGGATTGGATATGTGCCCGATTGGTGATAGGCTTGCTACTTATCACGTTGTGGGGCTTAGTCTTTTTGGCTAGTTGAGGATGCCCTGGTTTTGCCTCTGCCTACTGCTTCGGGGTAAGGGCGAAAAGGTACTCAAAAGCATTTTTTTTAATTCAGCTGAAATATTAATTATTGTCTATTTGGTTTGTCTAGCTAATTGTTACTCTAGCCCTGGTGGCCGTCGCTGCTTCATCTCCGGTCGGCGAATACGTCGCTGCTACTAAGCCTGTTCTGCCACCTGTAAATATCCTGCGTTCAGTATTCGATCAACAACCAGAGGGAAGCTACTCTTTCGGGTACGTAATTCCGATGTCTTCAAAGTTTAACTTTTGTAAGAATAAAAGTAATTAATGGTTTTACGAACGACCATCGTAAATTTCATGAATTTAAAATTATCGTCGAAATGACAGAACATACCAGACGAAAAAAAATAAATAAAACATGATAAAAAATTTGTTATAAAATGTTATAATGCTTTGAGCTTCACATCTTGCGGATTATTTATCGAGTATGCTTTGTTTCAGTTTCGAGTCAGATGATGGTACCATCCGTGAGGAGACGGGTGTACTGAAAGAAGCTTTAGATGAAGAAAACAAACCTCACACTGTTGTTGTAGTCCGTGGATCGTACACTTACATCAATCCCGAAGGCAAGCCTGAGACAATCAACTACGTCGCTGACGAAAATGGTTTCCACGCTGAAGGTGCTTCTATCCCTAAAGTAGTAGTTCCCGTACGACGATAAAAAACTAAGCAACCAATTCAATAGATTTAGGTACAAATTAGGACCTAGTTCGCGACAGTTGAGGTGACTATGGTGGTGAGATTGTTTGTCATTGTTCCTTGTTAAGGTTTACTGCCATGCTGTACATTTGTAATGTTTATTTTGTTGTAAAGTTTGTATAAATAATAAATCTCATCGAATATAATTAGTTTTTTTTTTTTTACATTCGCCTCTAAAGTCTAGCGGTCCGGTGTCGGTCTTGACTTCTTGAGGTCCTGGGTTCAAACCCCGAGTCGGGCAACAAAAAATCTCTAGAAATTGAATATTTTCAATTTACTAATGAAAATAACTTTGCCTGGTATTGGATATGGGCCCGGTTGGCGACAGGCTTGCCACTTATCGCACTTAGGCTAGTGTCTTCGGCTAGTTGTGGATAATTCTTATAACCAGTACCAAAAGTACAGGTTTTGTAATGGTACAAATACCGGTAGAAAACCTGTACTTTTGGTACCGGCTTGCCATTTTGATACCTGTGTACCGGTAATCAAGTGGGTACCTGTACTTCGTATACCGGTACCTTCCCGATACCGGTACCTGGTACCGTTATAAATACCGATAAAAACCGGTATCAAATTAAGGTACTTGTTAAATACAAGTGCCTCGTTGCCAATTTTCGTTTTTAAGTATTTGTGCACGAGGCGGCAACCCTTGTTTTGTGTATTTATATATTTTAATAACAAATTTCGAATAAAGGGAGATTATGTTTTGATTTATTTTTCAGTTAATCTTAAATTCTGGGATTGACATTACCTGACATGAGTGCACAGTACCTTTTTTATTAACCGACTTCAGGAAAAAGGAGAAGGACTTTTGTGATTTTTTAACTAGATATATTAACCGATTTCTAGGTAATTTCTCAACGGATTTCAAAAAATATTTTTTATTTGAAAGAACATGCTTCTGAGATGGTTTTATAACACATGGCCATCTGTTTGGATTTGACGAAAAAATCCCAGGGAAATCGGGGAAAATACTCATTTTGTGTACTTAAATGACATACCTTGGCAATTATCTAAATAACAGTGTTTTATTGCAGTTTTACTGCGCTTAAATTGTTCACCCAACGAAATAACGGAGGCGTTTATCGATTACGTATCTACATCGTCGTCGTAAGCGTCGCGGTCGTTTCTTTATGTCAGATCACGCGTACAGAGTAGACTGATTTTAAGACTCAATTATTTTTTTTGGATAGATATTAACTCCCAGGGCTATTAGTTTAATTGTTGCAAGCATCCCAAAATACAAATGTTCTTTTTTATGATATTTTTTTATATGAAGGCAAACAAGCAGACGGATTTCGTGATGGTAAGAAATTCCCGCCGCCTAGAGACACCAAAGGTGTGGTTTATAATATGTAATGATAATATAGGGCTCATAATTAGTTCAGATTGAATATGATATTAAAATTAATCGTGCGATTTATAATTCAGTAAATGTACCAAAGTCTAAAATGATTCATTTCACATGACACTTTTTTATTTTTACCGCCTAGTTGTTCGAGTGGCTAGCGTACACTGACCAGCCTCGAGTCTCGGGTTCGATTCCCGACGGGGGCAGGCATTTGTGTGATGAATATTTAGATGTCTGCATTTCCGGGTCTGGGTGTTTATTATTCTGGTATATATTTAAGCATTTCTGTGTTATGTGTTAGTATCGTTGACAAACACCCATGACACAAGCATATAATTTGCTTACTATGGGGTTAGATGCAACTTGTGTAACTAGTATAGGGAAATTTATTTATTCATTTATTTTAATTATGATATTGAAAATGCAGGCGGTTCTCCTGATCGAAAGAGACAACCGTCTCCTTTAGGAACTGTAGAAGTAACTGATGCGTCGCTTTCTTAGGTCCTGTCTTAGACCGGATGTGCTATTCTACCGGCTACCTATTCTCCAGTGTCGTTATGTCGGCAGGAACAGGTGAGGCAGTTTTACCAATTCGGGTTAACTGTAGCACAGCATCTACAATTTACACATTACTGCATTGGTAAAGTAGTCCATCACAACCAGCGGGCGATAAGGTTGACCGATCCCGACACTAAGAGAATACCTTATTCGAGTGTGTGTGTGCGAGTTTGTGTGCGAGAGAGAAAGAGAGAGGGGGGAGTGAGTGTGTCTGTGTCTGTGTATGTATGTATGAAATAAATAAACTTTATATTTCGTATCCTCTCCGACTTGGATCAAGAACGTATTTATAATTCTGGTAATATTAGAAAAGCTAAACTAAACGGAAATAAACATACTAAATGGTTCTGACATCAAGTTTTTGGTTAACTGCACTAATATAATATCGTCGATGAAGTACGAATACCTCCTAACTGACAATTTTGTCCAAAATTACTTTTTTATTGCAATAGACATAAAACTCATATTCGCATAGATGGAATTCACTCCTATCTAAAACTTCTTTACAAATTATCGTTTAATTATTAAATTATTATTATTATTATTATTCTTTATTTATCGCCTCTGTGGTCTAGCGGTCCGGGTGTTGGACTTGACTGCATGAGGTCCCGGGTTCGAATCCCGGGTCGGCCAACAAGAAAATTGGATTTTTCCGAATTTCTAATTAAAAACAAAAATTTGGTCGGGATTGGAAATGTGCCCGGTTGGCGATAGGCTTGCCACCTATCACATTGTGGGACTTAGTGTCTTCGGCTAGTCGTGGGTGCCTTGGTTGTACCTCTGCCTACCTCTTCGGGGATATGGACGTGAAGATACTTTTTTTTTTACTTTTTTTTCTTTACAAATAAGCTTCCTGAGTTATGTGAAAATATCTACTAAGTCAAAGAATTCATATTTTATGGAAATTTCTCCTTAGTGTAAATTTAGATTCTTAACACTTAGGAGGTATTCGTACTTCATTAACGATATACAACATCTCCGTGTTGGTCCCAGCTCTTTTCCAGAATAGACCATCTGCTTTCCTATGCCAGGCAGCTCGTAAAAGGTGAGCATAGGTTTACCGTCTCTAGCAGCGTGATATCTGACTAGGTGGTAGAGTTTCGCAGCGACTCTCCCGGATTGGTACCACCGCTTTACCTATTCCTGCCGCCATAACGTCATGACGTGTTCCGGTTTGGAGGGTTAGGTAGCCGGTAAACTTACTTTTGCTCGAGGCCTAGCATCCCAGCCTGAGGTTGGCAACGCGCCATTACCACCTTTTGGTGTCTCTAGGTGGCGTGAATTTCTTACCATCAGGAAATCCTTCTGCTTGTTTGCCTTCCAATGTCATATAAAAAAATTAAAATGCTTATATACATACGTACATATCTTTAGGCCAAGTTCCTTGCGGGGTAAGCAGAGAGTATCGAGTGCCATACCTCACAATAATGATAAACCAGTCTGGCTTCCTTCACATTCATTATCCAAATAACAATAAAAGTAAAAAAAAACTATTTTATGACCTATCGGTTATCGTCTTTTAAGTTTTAACTATGTCATGAACTGCTTGGCAGGAAGGCGGATAGTCTATTCTACTTAACGGATCTGGACCAACACGGGTTGCTAGTTTAGTTCTTAACCTACTATAGATTATTTACCACTAGCTGTTTGCCCGCGACTTCGTCAGCGTAAAATAGTTACGAATTTTATAAAAAAATATAACACATTATAGTCCTTTTGGGCTTAATATTTGAAAAAAAAAGTTTAAACTCGGATGTGTTGCTACATGAATATCAAATTTTATCTAAACCGGTTCAGCAGATTAGCAGTGTAAGAGCCACACAAAAAAAAGACGGGTTGCACTCCGGGAATATTAACTTTGTGCATTTTTGCTACGTATTTTGGAATGGTTAGTGAATAATTTTACACAAATTGCTTTAATTATCAGTATGAAAGTAGGTACTATCATTTATGCACAACTATTTTTTTCATATCAACAACCTGCGTTTGGCTTGACAAAAACTCGCTAAAGTAAGACCACGTGACGGCTCGGAGCGTCGTCATATTATCTGTACAACGAACATTGCTCGTCTACACATAAAGCTTATTTTCAAGACGGAACCAATAGAGCAATGTACGTTGATATTATACGAATCTGCTATATGTGAGAATGTAATGGTAGGTATACGGCGGCGTATTATCCATTGCGCGTCCTAAAGTCTTCGAAAATATCTAAGCAATACAAAAACAGCAATGAATCTACGTTTTATTTTAGATCTCGCGCCGTCTTATTCGCGCATGCGCAGTGCGCCGTCTTACGTTCTGACGATCCGACGCGAGTTTAGAAGTTCTTACCCATTCCAAAAAAAGTGCGCAACGCCGCTAATGAAGTTTTCACTACAAAAAAAAATATTTCAGACATAGTAGTATGTGCTTACAAAATAAAAATATAAGTAATTAAAAAAAAAAGTGCTAGCATTTAATTTAAATATTTACTCTGATATTTATTGATATAGAAACATAACTAATTAATTTTGGAAATGTTTAAGGTAAGTTTTGTCGTTACCAATTCAATACTTTTGATAGACCCTTTTAGGCATTGGGACTGTTCCAGGTTACACCTGTAAATATCAGTGAAGTGTCATCTGCATAGGAAAATGTTGGAAATACCAAAAGAAATGTAAGACTCGTTACTCACACGGTTACTAATTTTTAAAAGGTGTTTGGGGTTTTTTAGATAGTCTTCAAATAATTTCAGTGGGGTGCCCCTTATAATAACGGCCTCAAGTTTTCCATAAGACTGGATATTAAACTTTATAAAAAAGGAGAGTGTGTTCAGGAATTAGTGTGAATGGAGCGCTTGGCAAGCTATTTCAAAGCAAGGCTTTGAGTTAGGATGCGAGACTTGCTTTGCTTATGTGATTTTCCCAAAGTTGTATGAAAGATAGAGTTTGGTATGTCAGAAAAAGCATGACAGTAGAACCAATGCAGTCAAAATGAGAGAACTATGGAAAATGTTTTGAGTCACACTCGCTAATCGTATTCGCAAAAGTGAGTGAATATGCAAGAAAGTCTTGGTGCCAAATTACAAAAATGCATGGAGCATGAGTTGGTTTAGTAGATGGTTTATGTAGAAAGAGTAACAAATTAAATATTTACATAACATTATATACAAGTAAAAAGTATTGATCAAAAATCCCGAGTCAATTTACCAATACCATTCTTAGTTTCCTGAATTGTTGGTATAAAATATTCAACAAAAACATTCTAGAAATCTAGGATATTCATTTACAGAAAAAATGGTAAATTCTCGTCAGTTCTGTTATCTAGTAGCGATTTTGCTTATGTTGCGGTTAATTTTGTAAAACCTTTCATTTTTAGGTTTTTAAATCCTCTTTGTTACGTTATATATCTAAATATTTCTCACAAAATATGCTGCTGAAGTTTTATGTAACGAATAAACGAATATTTGGTCTCATAAAATAGATAATAGGAGTATTTATAGTTGTTATATGTATATTTGGATTCCTCGACCAGATTTTAATGTATAAAATATTCAGAATATTAAATTGTTAAGTTCGTTACCTACTGAATTTTCTTTTAAAACATGAAAGCGATATAGTCTCTAATAATTTAGCAGTAATAGAGTGATCTAGGAAACTGGATTATAGACTTGCGATGTCATTTGACATTAGCTGAAGCTGGACAAAATGTATAAAAGAATTTATTTCGAACCTCAATCATCAGTCGCTAATTTGGAATCTTCGAAACCAAATCAAACCCATCAACCATGAAACTGGTGCGTCTTAAATTTTTGATTCTTGTGAAGTATAGTAATTGGTATTGTTTTGAAATATTGACATAGTCATGTTACATACTATATTGGATAAAAAAATAATCACGCACGCATATACGCGGAGTAATAGTGTACGTTTCGGTCAGAAAACATTCGTACCGTCTGTTATATACATGCACTTCTGAGTTAAAAATAATCTGAACCACTTTCTTTCCTCTACTTAGTAGACCGCGTCATTGTATGTCAAACCATTCCAAAAGCTTTTATCTGTTTTTCATTTTGCATTTGTTAGCATATGATATAAAAAATCACATTGTCTGTACGTCTAGGTAAATCAATTTGATACTACACATTAGGACTTTGCTAGCAGAAGGCATTTTCTCTTAGGCACTAATAATGGACTCCTAGCTGAGACTAGTATCTACTTTTATTTTTCATAACAGTGATGACAAAACTGGTTTTTAATATGTTCTGATTTTTATGTAGGTAGTTTACACGGTACATAGAATTTAATTTAATCTCTTTTTAACTGTAGCAATTAATTATGAAGTTTGTAATGATTATATTTAAGTATTTTATTTACATACAAAATAATATATATTTGATACATAAACAATGTATTGTAAATATCAGTAAAATATTTGCACACCACAATAAGGTAGAGTATGTTGTATGTCTTCACAAACATATTACACCAATAAATAATTTTAATTTAATTTAATTTTAATTCATTTGCTTATATTTTATTTTCCATATAACAGTGTTTGCAGAATTTGGTATGTTTTTAATTTCTTCCAAATTGTAATAAATTTTTCCAAATTCCAAATTGTATATACGCTTATTAATTTATTTAGTTGATTTCCCATGGAAGCAAACCCACAAAGTTATGAAATTTTATTTGCGGACAGTTGATCGATTTTTATTTCCTGGAAAAAGTTTTCAATTTGATACAAAATTTCTCCCATTTCTTTTGAACATTGTCGGTATGGTTTAGCACAACTAAAATTTTTAATAACTTATTTTACTAAACGTTTGAATGCTTTAAAAAGATTTACTTCCTATAATACCATTTACTAAAAGTAATTGATGAAATCCGCTGAAATATTAATTACCGCTTATTTGGTTTGTCTAGCTCATTGTTGCTCTTGCCCTGGTGGCCGTCGCTGCTTCGTCTCCGGTCGGCGAATACGTCGCTGCTACCAATCCTCTTCTGGTACCTGTAAATATCCTGCGTTCAGTATTCGATCAGCAACCAGAGGGAAGCTACTCTTTCGGGTACGTAATTCCGATGTCATCAAAGTTTAACTTTTGCAAGAATAAAAGTAATTAATGGTTTTACGAACGACCATCGTAAATTTCATGAATTTAAAATTATCGTCGAAATGACAGAACATGCCAGACGATAAAATTTAAATAAAACATGATATTTTTTTTTTATAAAATGTTATAATGCTTTGAGCTTCACATCTTGCGGATTATTTATCGAGTATGCTTTTTTTTTCAGTTTCGAGTCAGATGATGGTACCATCCGTGAGGAGACAGGTGTACTGAAAGAAGCTTTAGATGAAGAAAACAAACCTCATACTGTTGTTGTAGTCCGTGGGTCGTACACTTACATCAATCCCGAAGGCAAGCCTGAGACAATCAACTACGTCGCTGACGAAAATGGTTTCCACGCTGAAGGTGCTTCTATCCCTAAAGTAGTAGTTCCCGTACGACGATAAAAAACTAACCAACCAATTCAATAGATTTAGGTACAAATTAGGACCTAGTTCGCGACAGTTGAGGTGACTATGGCGGTGAGATTGTTTGTCAATGTTCCTTGTTAAGGTTTACTGCCATGCTGTACATTTGTAATGTTTATTTTGTTGTAAAGTTTGTATAAATAATAAATCTCATCGAATATAATTAGTTTGTTTTTTACTTCGGCTTTCTGATTTAGAGGTCCGGTTCCGGACTTGACTTCTGGAGGTCCCGGGTTCAAACCCCGGGTTAGGCAAAAATAACACTTCAGAAATTAAATATTTTCAATTTGCTAATAAAAATAACTTTGCCCGGGTTTGGATATGTGTCCGGTTGAAGATAGGCTTACCACCTGTCATATTGTGAGACTTGGTGTTTTCGGCTAATCTTTGGTGCCCTGGTAGTGCCGCTGCCAACCGCTTCGGGTATATGGGCATGAAGATACTTACTTGATTTTTTAACTTTCTGTAAGATGTAAGTTTAAGTAAGTGAGTCTACATAATTTAATGTATTCCAATCTTTTTTAACACATTTATCTGACTGAGGGTTTGTAACAGCTGAAGCTCAACGGTCCAGGTAGGTACTCCTAGATAAGGCTCATATTTTAACTCAGCACCTTTCCCGTGGTCGAGATAAATTTTCACAAATCTTTAGAAAAGAAAAGTTAAGCTCAGATAAGCTCTTTATTATTATTAATTAGCACTGCAAAATTATTAATACATGTGGTGTTATAATTCATTATCGAAATTTTAATATTATTACAAAAAAAAAGGATACTATATCTAGAATAAATTGATACCAATCTCAAAACTCAGATGGCATTCTTTATTCTTAATCAAATAAAATAAGAGAAATTAAATAAATTTAAATTATTGAACTCTTAAGCTTAGATAGCCTATGTGTCTATACCACGCGTT
>NJDC01002305.1:62242-82786 GCA_002245475.1 Calephelis virginiensis
ATTGTCTAAAAACCGAAGAAAATATGGTATTTGGAAAAGGTGTATGCAGCAGTTTAGATCCAACAAATAATAATATTAAAACCATAATTATTCTAGACAATAGCACACTAGAACTGATGTCATAATATATTTTTCCAAGTGTACTAATTAATTATTGTGAAGCTTAATTCTAAAATTTTTGTCTTATCACACGTTGTCGATGTATGTTGACTGCTGCGTTGGTCGAGGGGTTAACGGACACGCTAAATTCTATCGACCAACTAAGTTTAATTTAGGCGTGTACGTTAAAGTTCGATTCCCGACGCGGGCAGGCATTTTTGTGATTTGTATTCCCGGTTGTTTTTTAGTTTTAGGTGCTTATTAAATTTATACTGGTATCTATTTAAGTATTTGAATATCACCTATAACACAAGCATATAGTTTGCTTTCTTTGGGGTATATCAATTTATGTAATTTGCTCAATGATACTTATTCACAAGAGACAAGCAAGTTTACGGGCACACAGACATTGTGATAACAACATTATTTTACTTACAACAACAGGTAGTTGTATTGGTAAGGCTCCTTTGCAGAATAGACCGTCTGCCTTCCTGCCAGGCAGCTTTGAAGCAATAATAAGACTAAAGATAAAAATGACATGGTTGAAGGTCTACTTCCTGTTAAAACCCTAATGTTGGTGAGATTATTTTTAATAATAATAATGTTTAGGTATTTAGGTGGTAGAGTTTCGCAGCGATTCACCTGGATTGGTATCACCGCCTTACTTATTCCTGCCGCCATAACGTCATGACGTGTTCCGGTTTGGAGGGTAAGGTAGCCGGTAAACTTACTTTTGCTCGAGGCCTAACATCCCGAGCTCAGGTTGGCAACGCACCATTACCATCTTTGGTGTTTCTAGGCGGCGTGAATTTTTTACCATCAGGAAATTCGTGTGCTTATTTGCCTCCCAATACCATAAAAAATACTTGTTGAAATTTCATATAAATTAAAAAAACTCAATATTAATGGGTAATATTTAAGTGGTTTCGAAAATTCTACCCCTGTTAAATAAAAAGTTAAGGTTAAATGGCGATGAAAGTTTTATGTAAACGTAACGGCTCTTAAAGTAAAAAAAATAAATGTCAAATATCTACCTATTCCTCATGATGATAATAATAATAAATTACAATAATTGCAAGCCGCAAAGAAGTTTTTCAAATATTAGGTAAAAGAAATGCAAACAGCATTTACATGGTTTAATTATGGGCAACATTAGCCTGAGTTTATTCTTACAATATAACATGTATTTGAAATCGCATATTACGTCAGATGTAAAATAAGCTTTCATTTTGTCAATTTCGCGTAAGCAGTTCAACCGCTGTGGCGGGAAGTCCTCCAGATAACACAACGTGACAAGCCTACCTGACGTTCCCACCGCCTATTTGAGTTTCGGCCGTTGAGTTTTTTTTTTAAATGACTAATATGTTGCCAACCTCGCGGCTTTTACAACTTCATCGGGCTTTATTGCCCGTCCAGTGCGATTTGGTGTTCCCTGTGGTGAGTTCCTCGTGACATTCTATGGTTGGACTTGCCAACTACGTTAAGTGTTTCATGACACACGTATTAAGCTGCAAGTAACAGTCTGCTAAATGTAAGTATCGTAAGCTATTGATTAGTGATCTGTGTTGCTAATGTTATTTAGCACGGAAAACAGTACTGTGTTTACCTAAAGGGCACAATAGCTTGATGTTCGCCTCCTCTTTGAGGTCCTTTGGCAATACTTCTGCCTAGGAACCCGGATATATTTTAGAACCTTAATAAGTGTATTTTGTACTTTTTATCAATTTTTTTTTATCGAAATATTACACGGTTGTCCGAATATTAACAGACAAGCGTAGGCTTCGGTACCATAGAAGTTATCGGTTCGTCGCTGTCGTGCTTCCAGCATATTACGACAAATATGAAAGCAAATTTTAAAATCAGTTTAGAATTTAAAATTTGCAAGTTTATAGAAGTTTGTATATTAACAGGATTAGCTTAAAAATCTGGAATTTGGAATCATATTTCAAAATGTCACTAGTTTTGTTCAGTTCTTTTGTTAGTCATATAGAATCGCTTTTGTTGCCAAACGTCTGTATTTTTAGACGACTTCGTTACTTTCATATGAACATGAAAACATTTTAAAATTTTATTTTATGTCTTGTAGCAAAAAAAATATAGAAGATGTGCATTTTCAACTTTCTCATAAAAATGAGGTTGCCTGGAATTGCAGATTTGTCCGGTTGGCGATAGGCATGCCGCCTATCACATTCTGGGACTTAGTGTCTTCTGCTAGTCGTGGATGCCCTGGTTGTGTCCTGCCTAGTTCTTCGGGGATTTGGGCGCGAGGATACTTTTTTGTTTCGTTTTTGTTCGTTCTCACAAAAACGTTTCGTTGAAATTTCTCAAAAAAACTTTACACAGATATTTGGTCTCGTAAAATAGACATTAGACATAATATTATTGTTATTAAATGTAGTTTTTGATTCCACTGTCTAATTTTTTATGTGTTCAATGTTAAGAATATTACATTGCACCTCCCTCGTTGACCGCCTCGTTGGTCGAGTGGCTAGCATACTCGCCTAACTGCATCGACGTATCGCGAGGCTTGGGTTCGATTCCCGACGGGGGCAGTCATTTGTGTGATGAACATTTAGATGTCTGCATTTCCGGGTCTGGGTGTTTATTAAATGTATTCTGGTATCTATTTAAGTATTTCTATGTAATAGTATCGTTGACTAATACCCATAACACAAGCATATAATTTGCTTACTTTTGGGTTAGATTCAATTTGTGTAACTTGTCCAGGGATATTTATTTATTGCCAAGCTCGTTACCTACTGATTGTGTTTTTAAAAAACAAATGCAAAATCGTTTTAAATACCTTAGCAGTAAAAACGCGATCTAGAAAACTGGATTGTGGACAGACTTGCAATGCCATTTGACATTAGCTGAAGCTGGAAGAAATGTATAAAAGAATTTGCTTCGAACCTCACTCATCAGTCGCTAATTTGCTTCGAAATCAAACCACACATATCAACCATGAAACTGGTGCGTTGTCCGTTTTTATTACAATTATTTACTTTTGAAAATGTATATATTCTGTTTAGTTTTAAGAAAGCAGCTCTCGGTGGAATTGTACCTTGCAATTGCTACTTGCAGTGAGGATTTCATTTTTGCTACGAAACTTTTTATTACCTCTTTACCATTATTATGTTTCCTCTTAAAATTCGTCTTGAAAAAACTTGTGCTGAAATTAAGCAAAAAAGTTAAAGGTGTATTATATGTAACCCTTTCAAAATTTCAAAAGTGTTTACAAGTGATTTAAAAAAATACTTCCTATAGGTAAACGCTTGTACTTTTCCACTATACACTTTATTTGTGAAACCGGTTGGTTATAGCGTAACATAAAGTATTAAATAAAGTGTATAGTGGAAAAGTACAAGCGTTTACCTGAATAAAGTGTGCATACAAAGGAATTCCACCAAGTTCCGACGATAACAAGTATAGATTCTACAAAATATTTCCTTAATGACAGTATGTGGATTATTCAGATGTGGGCGGGATTTGTTAATGTCTACTTGTAGTGGGCAACATTATTTTATACTTACTAGCAATATTTATTCCTTACATAATACATTGCTATATAAGAAATTATATTTTAATCTACCCTTTGCTCGTTGCTTATACTCGATATAGTCTTTGGTTTAAGTTTAATTTCATTTATTCCTGATCCTTCTTGAACGATTTGGTACACCGTATCTTAGATTTCAAATTTAATTATAATTGTATTGGAAAATGACTTTAAAACCTTTGGTTGGAATATAATTACTAAATTAATATGTCTAACAAACATTCTAAAACTTAAAAAAATATGTTTTAAATAAATCGAAAAAATGTGATTATAAGGTATGAAACTAGAGGATTGTGTGATGTTACGATTAGTTACGTGATGGTTTGGAACACTGTGAGGTCAACACTAGCCTATATTAACAGCCATATGGTTATTATTAAATAACCGATTATTAAATAAACAAACCGATAAATAGACAGGAAATCTAAAAACAATATGTTAAGGACGCACAATCGTCCTTCTAGCTAAATGCGTTTTCGTCAAAATTCGAAATAGATTTAATTACATAGATCTATACAAAGATTCTTATAACGCGTCTATATAATTCTAAAAACTACCACCGGATCGGAACGCGGCCACTCACTGAGAAGATCCGGCGAAAGAAACTCAGCGGGCTCGTCTTCTTTTCTTCTAAATCTCATTTACAAAAGTTTATAAATAAATGTGATTTGTTTGAACTTAATGTCGTTAGACACTATTTCGACGTGATTGACTATGCTAACAATGATATGACGACCTGTTTGAAATTCCACCTTTTGTCAAAAGTACCCTGTTGGAGTATTGCTGTTTATTATGTCTTGAATTTTGCTGAACGACTAATTATCGGCCATTTGGTTTGTCTAGCTCGTTGTTGCTCTTGCCCTGGTGGCGGTCGCTGCTTCATCTCCGGTCGGCGAAAACGTCGCTGCCACTCTACTGGAACCCATAAAGATCCTACGCTCAATATTCGATCAAAAAGATGAGGGAACCTACACTTTTGGGTACGTTATTGTGATATCTTCGAAGTTTACTTGTAAGAATATAACCTATTAATAGGCACGAACAGATTTAGGGATGATGTTGAATAATTTCGATTCTTCCAAAAGCGATCTCACAAAAATTAGATTATTAGTAAGATTTTACATATGTACATATATAGGTCATATTTTTATTTTTTCATATTTTTTCATGCTTTTAGTGAAATGCAATGCTTCAATAGTTCCTCCTGCCTGCTTGAAGAACAAGAAATTGAATGAAAATAAGAAATGCACAAATTTTAAGTATAGAAATATATTTTGTTTACTTAAACAAAAAAAACCGGTCCGGCGGGCCTCTCTCTCTCGTTCGGTGACTCATTGTAACAGACGTGAGCGGGCGTTACACTTTTTCAAGAGTGACTCCGAGCCACAACCTAATTTAAGACGTTGTCACGTCAAAGGGTTCTGCCCCAATTACATTCTACAAAGAAAATATCTTCTTTGACTCATTATTTACTAAGTATGTTTTGTTTCAGTTTTGAGTCAGAAGATGGCATCACCCGCGAGGAGACTGGAGAAGTGAAGGAAGTTTTAGACGAAGAAAATAAGCCTCACAAGGTTGTTGTAGTCCGTGGGTCTTACTCTTACACCAACAAAGAGGGAAAGCCAGAGACTATTCAATACTACGCCGATGAAAATGGTTTCCACGCTGAAGGCGATTCTATCCCTAAATTATTGGTTCCCGTACGACGATAAATTTTAACAACTGATCCAATCGCTTTGTACCTATTGAAACATTTAAGGCCTACTTCGAGACATATTAGCGTGCCATAAACTATGGCGGTAAAGTTGTTTTTTCATTGTTATAACGCTTACCGCTGTTCTGTACATTTGTAATTATTTTGTTTAGTTCGTGTGATGAATAAATAACATTGAGCTAGATATATGCTACTTATTATTATATTTCCTCACTTTGATCAAAGATATCGAAATTATTCGGGGATCATTTGAAAGTCACACACCAGTAAGTTTCCCGTATCGTGTACTTATAAACTAGCCAAAGCAAATCTCAAACTTGAATTACGTGTTCATTTAACGAAAATATTAGGATTTTCTTTACATTAGTTGGCGCTCATAAGGATCTCAATTATTATGTGGGAGAAGTCGACAAAGAAGCATGTTGATACTACAACCTTGGCTAGCTTTTTTATTCTTATTTTTGATGGGATTAGTATAATATGTAAAATATATGTCCAGATACTTTACGGGCACAGCTCTGTAACCGTTTTGGTTGGTGATGTAGCGCTATCTACTTGTTCTGAATTTAAATACTTCAGTTTTCTTATACAAGAAGTTGGATGTGCAAACTGCGCCGAATAGCATAGGATTGAGTTAGGACGGATAAAATGGTAACTGACTATGGGCATTACTAACGACCGGAGCATGCCTCTTAAATTAAAGGAGCCAGTTTACAACTCTGTTGGACCTGTTATTATATTACATGGATCGGAATGATGAACCGTTAATGAAAGAAAATAGCATGCAACAAAAGCTAATTAAATAGTTACAATTCAAATTTGCTTGAGAAAAGCTTGTTCAAGAAGTCTGTAAGTATGTAATATTGAAGTAGAACAAAGTTGTATTTTGGCGACCTCTTTAGTACCTAGTCTTCAAAAACGTAGATGTTTCGTCACGTTTGACCAGTAAAAACAATAAGCTTTTCTCCTACATTTTCGTATCCTTATTTTTAATCATAAATCGTACTTTAATCATACACCAATATCGATGATGTTACGATTATGTTTGTTTGTTGTTATTTCTATTTTCATACAACATATCATGTTGACGACATCATTGATAATGATTCTTATGCAATAATATGTAAATAAAATTCAAATGTAATGTAGGGTGGTAACAAAACTTACAAGGGATTTTTTCAGAATATTTCGGTATCTTTCGAAAAAAGAATATAAGGATCATGATATGGTAATAAAATGATTGGAGTCGGTTTTGTGCAGTTTCCCTGCGCTTAACTTATTTAAATTACAAAAAAATGTGGACAACACAAGTGTAAAATGTTCTAACAACCAAAACTTCAAGTAAACACACCTGGACAAGTAACACAAGATGAATCTTAGCCCAAAGTAAGTCAATCTTGTTTCAATCTCAATGTTATCGAATCCAAATGCATCCATGTGTCTGGCACCAAGTCGACGTGATCTACAGAATTACTATAACGATTTTAAGTGAACTTTTATCACAGATAAAAGTTTACTTAAAATCGCTACAACTTGGTACAGAGCAAGCCATGTAAATCCTAATTGTTAAAGAAAAAGTAAGTATTGTCATGCCCGCAACTCCGAACTGGTAGACAGAGGCATAACCAAGGGATCTACTATGACCCCATAGATCCCACAATGTGATACACCTGTGCCAAACTTATCATCAATCCCGGGCAATGTTGTTTTCGTTAGAAAATTGACTTCATGTAGTCAACGCCGCTACCGAGCCACTTGACCGGAGTCAAGTATTGTATTTTTATAGTGCGGAACTAAATATTAAAAAAAACTTAATTATATTACTAGCCGACCTGGCGAACTACGTGTCGCTTGTTATTATCAGCTAGGTACTATTATAACTGTTATTACTATTTCTCCTATTTTCCCTGTAATTTTCCTGGTTTTTCTCTTTATGAGAACCTTCTTCAGAAAACAAATAACACAACAAAGAAAAGAATTAGCAAAATTGGTCCATCCGTTCTGTTGTGATCCCGACGAACTTTCACCTGTTTTGTTTGTAAGGAAAAAAATCAAAATTTAAATGTAGTTTTTCCTAGTTTCAATTTTCACTTACCTTGGAAACCTTCCCTAGACTGCCACAAATAATTCAAAAACCAATATTTACCAAATCGGACCAGTCATTCTGAAGTTGTGCTATGAGAAACATTCATTTCTAGGGTCCGTAACCAAAGTCTAAAAAACGGATCCCTTATTTCGTCATGTATGTCTGACTGTCCGTCCGTATGTCACAGCCATTTTTTCGTGGAAACATATAAAAACTATACTCTTGAAACTTGTTAAGAAATTTATTCTGTGAACTACATTGAGATTTTAAAGATGCATCTAAAGTTTACCCCCTGTAACTTTTAAAATAAGTTAAATAATAAATATCCTTGGACACGTTACACAAATTGATTCTAACCCCAAAGTAAGCAAATCATATGCTTGTGCTATAAGAGTACGATAAAACTTAAAAACTATGTAATGTACTTTACCATGTTAACTTCCACCGAAAATCTAATAAGTAGTTTTTAAATGGTGCTGTAACCTTTGAAAGTCGTTTCAAAATAGTTGTACCTCATTATCAAGAGATGGTGCTGTGTTGTTTAGAATCGCACCTTTTAGTATAAATTAATATTTTGATTCTGCGCTGTTTGCGGAAATCTTATTGAGTATTCGCGTTTGCTTGCTAGCATGCCTAGTATGCTTGGTGGTTTACTCTATCAGCTAACTCAGTGTGATTGCGGATTCCACTACGCGTAGTAGCTGGTCTACAATCTTCACTCCACTCACCAGCAGTTGTTTTTTCCTATACCTGGCATCATGTGATTCTAGACATGGGTTGGATTAGGTTCCCTATTCGTTCCACCTGTTCTTAATCCCCATAAATACTTAATTCAAATACCTAATCCATTGAATCCATCTAATCCACTTATCGAAATCGGCATGAAATACAGAAAAATGGAGCAGATGACATTTAAACTTATTAGTAATTGCGATCCTTAGACATATTTGTCGCGAAATCCATATTGCAGCAGTCAGCTTACATGTAATCTTTTTTTTACATTTTTAGATGTAGTGTCAATCACAATGTATGAAAATTTAAAATACCATTGTTATGATTTTCTTTGTTTTACAATTGGGAAATTGAAACTCTTTAGAAATATTGTTTACTCAGCCTACCCCGAAAAGGAAGCAGCGTATGATAAAACGTCTAACTGTGTCTTCGTCAATACAACATCTAACAAAGTAACAGCAACACTTACCTATCTCAAAAAATAATTAAAAAAGTAGTAATATACATTACAATATTCTATAATCCTTAAATTAATAAAAAATCAATTACCCTCAACATAACGTGAAATGCAGCTAAAAACTATCTTGATCACATCAGATTTCCAACAAAAAAAAATCGCATCAAAATCGGTCCATCCGTTTAAGAGTTATAATGTCACAGACAGACGGACACCTAAAGAGACTCACCCATACACAGACACGCCAAACTAATAATTACCCCCATTTTTCATCGGGGGGTAAAAACCACTTTTACCAAATTGTATTACTAGATATTATATAATATAACACAATATATAGGTATTTATTTAAATACACTGGACAGACTGAAGTCCACGGATCAGTGCCAGACAAATACTTTGGAACGCGCGGGTTTGTTCCACATTCGTCCTACGAAATTTCGCCCCACATCAGAAATCCGTGTACGTCCAACATTTTATTCCCGTTGCGTCCTAAAAAATGATTTTCTACTTATTATTATAATTTCGTCCCGTTGCGCCCCAATTTTTTATGCTTGTTTTGCGACGTTCATTTTTGTTAACAATTTTAAGTAAGGCCAGAAACAAAAATGTTATTATTATTTGTAGCAGGTAAGTAAATCGCAACTGGAAACTGAAAGGGTTGCCGTGTCGTTTATACGTTCATACGCTAAATAGTTGCATTTTAAACCAGGACACTACTCCTGCAATGTTCAATAGACCAATGTCATGAACACAGATCAAATACTATATAGGACTCATGAATTTGGGTTTTATCAGTTAGGAAACGCAAAACATATATAAATTGTAATACTCTGTAGAATATCCTTTTGCTACCTACTTGTGAGGAGCCTCCTCAAAATAAATAAGTCGTGCAAATTAGGCGGTATTTTAAACTGATCATGCGCACTGTTTATATGTGGGTTATATTATATACTAGTAGCAGCTGTCACGTGCGTCGTTAAAATATGTAGTAATATATACAGATATACAAGCACTCGTGAGTATTTTTTTGAATTTTAGTTTTTCCTTAATAATTAAACAACGCTAAAAAGTTACCCATTTTGAACACCGATCACCGCATAGTAAATGTTAATATTTTTTAAAAATAAAAAACTGATTAAATTAATTATTCGCCATTGTGTTTCAAATGAAAAAAAATGGATTGAAGAGATTTTTTATATGTCTATAGTTTTCTCCGGTTCTATTCACTTAAATCAGTTTTTACCAGTGACAGCTTAATCTCCAGTATTTAAATTATCTATTAAATGGTGCGCAGATTGAGAAGATTGGGTGGATTCAATGCAGTCGTATGGAAAAAAAATGTCCGTTTGTATTTTAAGTAAAATCTTGAGATCTTTTTTAATTTATTTGACATTTTGAAATTGATATTCTGTACGTTTTAATATTTTTCTTTTTCCGCTTTCATTTTTCCATTTGATTTAACAGTTTTTTTACCTTTTTATTACGTAACCTCTGTTAATTGTTTTGTAAAGAATAAATATATATTAGATACCACATATTCAGTTAGTTATCTCATACATTATTTAGTTAGTTAGTTATATACCTAGTATGATTGTGCCTCTGCCTACGTCATCGGGGATATGAGCTTGCAAAAAATACTTTTTTAGTAAGTTATTAGTTGATACAATAAATAAAACTGATTTGTGATTTTGATTGTGATTTAGAATTGTGTGTGAGACTTTTATAACAAATCATATTTTTTGATTTTTGTATGGTTTTATAAGAATAACTGAAATATTCAAATAATTTGTAGGTAAAATATTTTCATCTAATAACTCCTTTAGAAATGATGCAAGAAACAGCAAACTTGATACATACCTACTTGATTACTTTATAACACGAAATAAATCTTATAATTCAGAAGTGACGACGTTCTTGAAGATTTGTGTATTTGTAAACGGTACTTTTAAGACCTTATGTAATGTAAGACGAATCAGGAAAGATTTTGTATATGAGGCGATTGTGGAAATTTATGGAATTTGGGACGAAAAGTTAGGGCGAATAAGGAACAAATTAACGCGCGTTCCACGTTCCTTGCGTCGGATTAGGTAGGTATTGAATTTAATATTTTGTAGTCCATGGGAACGGGATCAGGTGGATTCCGTGGAACGGTAATGTAATATTTTTGGATTAGGTGCGACCTAATCCCATGAAATACCTAATCCTGGAACCTAATCCGATATGTATGCCTCACCTCTATGTGATACTTACTGCTGACTTCCGTCTCGCAATCAACCTACTGCTTACAAATTACAATCGTAAGTCGCAACCACTGTATATGAAGTATGAACTGAAAGAACTTTTAGATTATGTTACTTGCTGCTACATATCCCTTCATGGGCGAGTCCGACTCACACTTGGCTGCTATATATTTCTTCCTCACAAGATAACATACCGATTCACATAACCTTTGAAATAGATGTTAGGTATGTTTATGGTTCTTAAATGTATTTTTGATGCTTCTATCTTATATTTATGATTAAAATATTCAGAATATTAAGTTGTCAAGTTCATTGTCTACTGAATTTTCTTTTAAAATATGAAAACGATATCGTCTCTAATACTTTAGCAGTAACAAAGCGACCCAGGAAACTGGATTGTGGAGATGACGTGCGATGCCATTTGACATTAGCTGCAGCTGGACAAAATGTATTAAGAATTTGTTTCGAACCTCATTCATCAGTCACTAATTTGGAAGCTTCGAAACCAAATCTAACCCATCAACCATGAAACTGGTTCGTTGTACTTTTTTTTATTCAGAATCGTAGTTTGTTTTCTTTCAGAAATGTATCTCATTATAATATTATACTGAATCTAAATCTCATAATATTTTTGTTTATTTAAAGAAATATTTTAAATTTTAATAAACAAATTAAAATAAGTTAAAAAACAATTAAATTATAACCAGTGAATGTTTAAGTGAACACACTTGAACATTTAAAATATCAAATTCGGGACATAACACTTTCGTCCAAAAAATCTCAAAAGAAGGTGAAGACTTGCTGTAAATGAAATGAAAAATATAGTGGCGATGATTTTCCCGCTGAAAAGCATAAATATAATAATGTTTGTGATTAATATTTAATCATGCTATAAATATAAAAAAGAGGAAAAACGCTTATTTATCTTGTATTTGACAAATCTTTTAAAGATTAAGATCAATGAATGTTGGAATGTGTATGGGTGACCAAGTGGCGAACTGTCTGCTTTACGCAGATGATGCTATACTTTTTGACTCTACGCCATCTGAGCTGCATACACTGGTCACCGTAATGAAAGGTGTAAAGAAATAGGCTTGTATTTGAATGTGATGAAATCTAGAAATATTTTAGTTGTGTAACTACAAGACGCTAACCAATTAACAAACAAGTAAACCGATAGTTCGATACGAAGTGCAAAAAATTGTTTAGGATTTACAACCGTTTTTTTTAACCTTTTTTATGGCAAAAGATAGTAAAACAGCCCGTGATTTTCCTGGTCGTAAGAGATGACCGCAGTCTATAGACACCGTAGATATTGTCGGTGCGTCGCGTCTGCCCACCTTTTGTCACCTGTTTTTTTAAGTGTCTCTAATGTTGAGATTTACTTTTCTGCTGTTTTATTTCGTGTATAGGATTAAATAAAACTTTTTTTTACAAATTTTTAAAATAAATCTGAATGTGCATAATTTTCAAGGTTTTCTATTACTTTTTTTATACATAAATTAGGGTAAACTGTGTCGTGAATCGTTTATTGAGTATTTTTTATTTCAGTTTTGAGTCAGAAGATGGCATCACCCGCGAGGAGACTGGAGAAGTGAAGGAAGTTTTAGACGAAGAAAATAAGCCTCATAAGGTTGTTGTAGTCCGTGGGTCTTACTCTTACACCAACAAAGAGGGAAAGCCAGAAACTATTCAATACTACGCCGATGAAAATGGTTTCCACGCTGAAGGCGATTCTATCCCTAAATTATTGGTTCCCGTACGACGATAAATTTTAACAACTGATCCAATCGCTTTGTACCTATTGAAACATTTAAGGCCTAGTTCGAGATAGATTAGCATGCTATAAACTATGGCGGTAAGACTGTTGTTTCATTTTTGTAACACTTACTGCTTTGCTGTACATTTGTAATTATATTTTGTTAAGTGCGTGTAATAATTAAATATCATTGAACTAGATGTATGCTCCTTATTTTATTATTACCTCATTTTTATCAAAGATGTCGAAATTATTCGGTGATCGTTTGAAAGTCACACTCCTGTACGTTTACTGAATCATGTACGTGTAAATTGGCCAAACTAAGTATAAAACTTGAATTGCCAACAAGTCTGCGTCTGTTTGATGAAATGGACTAGAAATCAGGGAAAATTCTTAATTGTTGGTGCGATTAGACGACATTATATTGAAATCGAAATAGTTTTTTTTTTGCAATTTACTGAGGTGTAACTTATGTTAACCTTTCGGACTTCAATCTATTGAAATGTTCAAATGCGTCCGTTGTGCCTGTTGTGAGAAAGTTATCAATTACCTAAACTTATCAATTACCATTACCAATTATCATTATCCATTACCTTTTCTGTAAATTTCTATTGCAGTGTTGTTTTACCATAATGTGTCATGTTTTAAATGAAAAAGGTAGTGTTGGGATACAGATTGTGGGGGACCAATTACATAAAAATGATCTAATTCTAAAGTAAACAAATCCTATGCTCGTAATATTGGTGATAATACATGGATATACTTGTATAGTTATAGTTTATTTTTTGACCGCCTCGTTGGTCGAGTGGCTAGCGGACACGCCTAACTACATCGACCAACTGCGAGGCTCGGGTTCGATTCCCGACGGGGGCAGGCATTTGTGTGGTGAACATTTAAATATCTGCATTTCCGGGTCTGGGTGTTTATTAAATTTATTCTGGTATCTATTTAAGTATTTCTGTGTATTAAAATCGTTGACTAACACCCATAACACAAGCATATAATTTGCTTACTTTGGGGTTAGATTCAATTTGTGTGATTTGTCCAAGGATATTTATTTATTTATTTATTTATTTATTTATTTATTTATTTAGTATATTTTGCAATTATTTCATTATTTTTTCAAGTGATATTTCTCCATATAAGTAGGATTTTCTGTGTAGAACATTTATGCCGTCCTGCTTGTAGCCCCTAGTATCTACGTCACCTAGTAGCCCGTCAGAGGCGAGCAAAGGCGAAATAGCTTATTACCAACAAGACCACTGGTGGTCGAGTGTTGTAGATCCTATCCCGGCAAATTGCTGCCGCAATCGCCTTACCTATTTCTGCCACCATAGTGACAATTTCATGTTCCAGTCCGGAGGGTAGGGCAGCACAGGGAAACAATTGCGCAGGGATGTGCCCAATGGGCTTAAAACCCCCGTCAAGCAAAAACGCGCTTACAATACGAGTATATATCTCTCCCCCATCGGAGAGCCGCGAACTAGGTCGCTGTCTTTTGCCACAAGAAAATAGTATGGTTTGTTTTATTACGCAAAAAAATTTTTTAAATTAAATGAAAGCAAAACTTTTTGAGAGGGCTTCCTCAAGTAACTCCACAGTAATGGAAGGACTGTATAGCAAATGTGTCGACTGGGTCATAAATAAAGTCGACGATATTAACAATAGGTTAATTACATATACAGATGAAGAATTACATAATTTGAATATTTAAGTACTTAGGTACTATATAGTCAGTATTTGCATAAAAAATAAAATGAATGACTAAAAGAAACAAGTACCATGCATGTATGAATTTCGTTTTAAGAAAATACAAATGATGTCATTTTTAACCTGCAATTATGAAGCATATTAATGTTATATTTATTCGTTCTAGATACACATGTTCCGATTTTCCAGTGGAACTTGTAAAAATCGGTAACAAATTTTGTTAAAGTTTTTGAAGTTTTACTTCTTTTGGCGCGTTAGGAAAAAATGATGAGGGTAAATTCTTACGATGCGCGCGCACTCCGTCACGAAAAACCGACATGATGAAGTTAGCTATAGGTAACATTTTAGTTTTTAAAAAGATTTTTATCTTATACGCCGAAGAAGTATAACTTCTAGCGCGTGTACATAAGTACACACACACACTTTTTTTGATAATGGCATGACACTGTTTATGAATAGCAAAAAACCATAGAAATAGGAATATATAAAGAAGTGCAAAAATGTTCTATAGCAAATTTAGTTGTATAAATACCGTTGGAATCGACTTATAACTTAATAACATCTCTTTGTGTCTTAACAAATGTTGATATTATGTACGCCGAAAGAGATATGACATTTTTGTCTATGCTCATTTTGGCGTCAATTTAAAGTAACGTCACGACAGTTCTCATGTTTACCAAGAATCCATATTTAGTGTTAAATTTTTATAGTGATGTACTATTAAAATTGTCGATATTTTATTTTATGTTTCCAGAAAAGAATATTTGGACAAGATAAGAATGTATACCATTGCCACTGAAAATATCAATCACAGTCTAGCTTAATAAGAATTCTTTCAAGTGCTCACTTAAAAGTGAAGAAAGTGGTTTGAATGTAATCTGAGCCAATTTTTTTTGTAATGATAATTAATCTTGTAATAAATATAAAGAGTTAACTTATATAAAGAATAAACATATTTGCACGCCACAATGTAAACAAAATGTGCTCGCGAAAAGTAAACAAATTTCTTTCTTTCGTTTAATTACATTTCCCTACTGCATTATTGACATAATTGTTTATAATTCTAGTAAATTCTTTTTTAAGTTCTTTCACGCGGGTCGTGGTCACGCTGGATGCTGTTAAAAATGATATGGCAAATAGAACTGCTAGTAAACATTTAGGAGTACCTGTCATCAAAAATAAAGTCGCTGTCGTTGCAATTAAATATTTAGATGGGAAAGAAACCATTTTTACAGCGGAGTAGGAAATTGAGCTCCTCAAACATATTAAAGATATGATTAACAAGAAACAACAGATCAGTATTAGCTAGCACACTATATAAAAATATTTAGAGGAAGAGAGGAACAAAAGAACAAAAATACTGACAAAGAAAATAGAAATGATAAAAAACATTAAGATGTCAAAAAATTCATCCTAAAAAGAAACAGAAAGGGAAAGGTGTAGGGAAAGAAATGTTAAGTAAAAGAAAAAATATTGTGTTAGAGTCGTCCGAAGACGAAGAAGGTGCAGAATGTCTTTTCTGTACGGGAACATTTTCCTAAGATAACAGGGGCGAGGCATGGATAAACTGTTATGTGTGCCAAAGATGGGGCACACATAACATTTAACAAGAAGCATGCTTGTGCAGTGATGACCCTGATGAATTTGACATGTGATTGGATTTGGTGAAAAAAATAATAGTATAATAATACTGTTCAAGTAGATAAGTTTAGTTAGAAAATTATATTATAATTTTGTTAAACGTTTAATTAGTTTAACTTAAATCTCATACAGTGTGATTATAGTTTTCTTCTCTAATTGTAATGGAGAATGAATAATTTGATTAAAGACATAGTAAATTCTAATCATGGCTTTATTTATGCAACTCTTCCATAACCTATGACAAACTCAATATTGAGGGGGGCTACATGATTCTGGGATCATCTTGCCCCTGCCGCAGTGATCAACTTGTACACCCCGGTGATCCTTTGTTAACATTCTAAAAAATATAATTTATAGTAATAAATCATCAAAAAATATAAAATGTAGAGTATGTCAACAATCAGATAGATAAATTTACTATGGATCGACGTATTAATATCTGCACTGAGTAGATTATTATTTTACCAACAAGCATTCTTTCTTAAGTGGATCAACTCGTACACCTTTTCCCATATTACCTTTCCCATATTCCCTTACTTATAATATGATTATTTATTTAAGGCTTGGCACAGACTTCAAACCTTTTAGTATATAGTTAGTGGCACATATAAATAACAGGTAGTATATAATTAATATTAAATCTTCATTATTTTTTACTTTTTAGTTTTAAAGTCGGTTTTTTTGACGTAGTTACTTTTATTTAATGACAGAGTTCATTCGATATGAAGTGCCTAAATTGATTGAGAAAACGTACCTACCTGTTGAAAACAAAGTCTTTTAAGTCGCGGGTTCTTTTTATGGATATCTTTCATTTCGTATATTAAGCAATATCTCTAAGTCTAAACACAAATAAACACTATTTAAACACTATTTTGGCAGGACGTTATATAGCATAAACTAGAAGTTATTGTTGTTATTGCCCTGTGGTGACGGAAACAGTTGATTGTATATAATTTGTATATGTTATGCGAGACATAGCTGTTGACTACTACCTATGGCTGCACCAGTAAGTTTTAAGTGTATTCCAATTTGTTTATTTAATTATATGTTCATCATGTTGTTAAATAAATATGAGATAAATAAGAATAAATGTACCTCGATAAATAGTCTGGCAAAGCTACCACCTAGATATTGCAAAGTTATCGATGCCAAATATACGTTTGCTTGCCTTTTACAGGCTTTTAAATAGATATTTTTCAAAGTTGCTTGTCGTCTGCTTCAATAAAAGTAGAACTACCTAAGTTGAATTTCGGCGACCTCTTCAGTAAACTTAAAAAAGGTAGATACTTTTTATGTCGTTCGTTAAAGAAGTTCCTATGGGAGAAAGGTGAAAGTCAAACTGTAAAAAATAGGATCTAATTCATTGACATAGGTTCCTATGCCATATATTTTTAATTTATATTTTGTTTTCCCCATGTTAGTCCGGGCTCCTTTAAAATAGACCATCTGCCTTCCAGGCAGCTCGTAAAAGGCTTATAGTCTTAGCGTCACCAAAAACCGTGACATCTAACTAGGTGGTAAAGTTTCGGAGTCACTTGCCTAAATTGGTATGGATAACAGGCGGCTCACAGTTCTAACTTTAATTGATTTTAGTAACGCTTTTAACACCGGTGATCACTAAATACTGCTGAGTCTCCTGAGATCTCATAAAATAATCTCCATCAGTACTTAACTGGTTTCAAAGTTATTTAGAGGGACGTAGACAACGAGTTAAGACGGGGAATATTTACTTGGATTGGTCAGCCTTCTCTGTTGGTGTGCCTCAAGGTGGGGTCTTATCTCTTATTTTATTTGCAATATTTGTTAATTCTATTACCAATATCTTCCATCGCTCACATGTATGCAGACAATCTCCAATTAATGGCCTTTGTCTTGCTGTCTCTAGTTTAAATGATGATTTGTCCAAATTAGCGAATTGGAGTAAAAATATGGATTAGCCATAAATCCAAGTAAATCCCAAGCAATAATTATAGGTGGCGCTAAAATTATTTCAAAAATTGACTGGGTAGATACTCCACAAATTTTAACTGATGTGGGCACCCCACATTCCTTACACGAAAACGGTAAAAAATTTGGGTATCTACTTTGATGAAACACTATCGTGGACCCATCAGTTAAGAGAGCTAAGCAAAAAAGTTTTCAATGCGTGGAATTCAATAAAGAGGTTGCGTAATTTATTTCCAATTTCTACCAAAGTTGCGATTGCGGAATTTTTACTTTTATCCATAATTGAATATGCAGATACTTGCTATAGGTACTGATTTAAACAATGAGCAATTTAACAAACTTGAGCGTCTTCAAAATTTTTGTGTTAGATTTATATTTGGCCTTCGTAAATACGATCATATCTCTGAGTACCTGTTAAGACTCAAGTGGTTGCCAATCCGTCTTCGTCTCTTGTACTCTATTTTATTTGATCCTCGTACGCCTGTGTACTTAAAAGAAAGATTTCAATTTATGAGAAATGATTATTAGGAACTAAGATCCACGGATAATGTCTCTCTGCGCGTGCCGACCCAGAACTATAATTATTACCACCTTTCTTTTACGTGCCATGCTATTTGTCTTTGGAACTCATTGCCAACACAAATTAAAAAGGCTGAATCTGTCAGGTCTTTTAGAAAATTATTAAAAAAACATTATTTAAATACGCAGGATACAACATAGAGCTTAAAATAATATCCTTAACATCGTGTTTTTCTTCTTTTTTCTATTCCTTTTTAGATTGTGCATTCCATATATGTATGTATATTACTATTATATTGTATATATGTATCATTTATTGTATGTATTTATTATTACTTTATTGGTAATATACGTATGATATATGTATTTTTGTAATTTAGTGCATATTATTTGTATGTATATTTAATGTACTTTATTTAACATGTACGTTTTATATGAAATGAAATATTGTATTTATTAGATTAGCATAAGTTTTTGTTTTAAGGAGCCCTACCTTAGTTTTTAAATTACTTAAATTGTCTCCTTCACCCTAAGGTTGTCTGGCAGAGATCGATCTGAAGCGATAATACCGCCTTTGTGCACCTAAGTTAACGTTATTATAAGTGAAAGAGTGTGTATTATTTTGTAAATTTTGGGGCAAAATAAAGTGTATTCATTCATTCATTCATTGGTACAAATTATCTTCATATTTATATTATCTTTATACAAAAATGTGTAATAAAACTTTTTCAAATTTTGCAGGTAACAAATTACAGACAACTTTATTCAGTATAAAGTGACCAAATACCTAAAAATCTGAAAGGTAGATACACAATTTAAAGTACCTGTGTATGATTGAAATGTGATGTTCGGACTTTTTAATAAATTACAACCATACCTTTATTACAAATGCGAAAGTTTGTCTGTCTGTTACGATTGATGACGGTTAATTAATTTTAATATAGTTAGCGGTTACTGCAAAAGTTGCGACAGAAGTCACGAGTACATCTTGTCATAAATAATACTTTACATGATATAAATTTATATTTTCTAAATTTTTAGCCATTTATAATATGCAAGAAATGCAACTTTTGATCACATTAAATGCCCTTTTGCGTAGCACATATTTTTAAATTAGATTGTAGGTTGTTAAGGAAAGTATTAAATTTATTTTATCAAAATAATTAATTAAATAATATTACAATTTCGCTTTATTTATAAGTGGTGTAGATTTAAGGTTCCTGGACCAAAAGCGCGATTTGAAGATGCGGAGCAACATAAAATATAATACATAATATTTTTACACAAGCACACAGCACGGTGCCAGCTCAGGATAATAAATCAAATATTATGCAAGTCAATTTTAGAATAGGTTTTGTATTTTACAATTGAAAGTTTGGAAATTATTCTTTCATTCACTTCCATCGCTTATATTTCTATAGCTACAAAAACGCTTTATTATCGTTCTGTTTTTTAAATAAATATTCCTGCACAAGTCACACAAATTGAATATAACCCCAAAGTAAGCAAATTATATGCTTGTGTTATGGGTGTTAGTCAACTATACTAATACATAGAAATACTTAAATAGATACCAAAAATAATAATAATAAACACCCAGACCCGGAAACGCAGACATCTGAATGTTCATCACACAAATGCATGCCCCCGTCGGGAATCGAATCCGAGCCTCGTGGTCGGTCGATATAGCTGGGCGGTTTATAGGCGTGTAGGCTAGCCACTCAACCAACGAGGCGGTCAAAATTCCTATTTTAATTGCCAATTAATTGATTTTGCCAAGTTGCTGAATTGCGGGTTACAATTTAGCAATAATACTGTATAAAAACTCATGTTTTACAAGTTTTCAGTTAGTTCTATACATTCAGTCAAATCGCTGCCAAAGTCAAACGACGGACCCGGTTTCTGCCAGTGGGTTGGCCTCAGTGATGAGACTAAATAGTATAAGCTCCGGGTCGTACCGCCCTTCATCAGGGCCGGGAAGTCGTTTCAATAATAAAGTAAAAGAGTAGTTAAGTGTAGTGTTGTGTAAATAAATTTTATAAATAATATCGTAAATAAAGGATTGCTTCCTTAAAAGTACTTTT
>NJDC01002306.1:0-12581 GCA_002245475.1 Calephelis virginiensis
TTCGACAGGAATGTTTGCCCATGCCTCACAAAAAGCTTCATAAGTTCATCCAAAGTTGTGGTACGATAAGTGGCTCCTTTTTTTCTTGACTTCGTGCCAAAGGTGCTCGATTGGGTTAAGTTCCGGGCTATTTGCTGGCCAATCTAGCACCGATACTGACTGACTGGTAAGAAACGACTTGACTGAACGGGCGGTATGTTTCGGGTCGTTGTCATGCTGAAACGTCCATATAATAGGGAGATGCTCCTCAGCATAGGGAAGCATCGTTTGCTCCAATAATGCCTTGTATTGATGTTGGTCTAAGTTACCCTGAACTTTCCTCACATGTCCCACTTCACGTCCAGAAAATGAACCCCACATTTTAATGTTTCTACCGCCATGTTTCACCTGCTTTTTTGTGAATCTTGGACTCATTTCAGCTTTTATTGGACGCCGTATGTATTGTCTTCCATCTGAAGAAATCAAATTAACCTTGGTCCCGTCAGAGAATAATACATGTTGCCATTGGGCGTAGGTCCAATGTCCATATTTACGTGCAAACGCTAAACGAGCATTTCTATGTTCTTTTTTCAACAACGGTACTTTGCGAGCCACTCTCCCTAACAACCCTTATTCTATCAGACGCCATCGAACGGTCCTCGCTGAGACACCAGCTCTTTCATCTGTCCCAAACACTTCGTTTTTAATTAAAATAGAGCCTAGAAACGGATCTTTCTTAGCTAACCAGGTTATCATTATATTATTTTCTTGTGGAGTTGTTTTTCTCGATCTTTTTGTTCTGGGCACATTTAAATCTGTGTTATTGCGTCTGACATGTTACACTGCATTATATACCATAGTTTTTGAACAATTTAAATGTTCTACTATCTATCAGTATGGCCAACCATGCTCGACAACAATTACCATGATAATAATTTTTCGTAGTGTTGGATCGCAACTTTTATTTTTACCCATTTTTCTTCAAAATATTTTTCAAAACTTAAAATAAATATCGGGATTGCCGCCAAAACTACCACGAAACAATAAGAAAAGAAGTGAAAAAGTATTGAGATTCAAATTTTGAAAATAGAACTCAATATCTCATTGTCCCTAACTAAATGGCCAGCCAACATTATTTGAACAAATAGCACTACGATAATCTATCAGCTATACTGTAAAAAGGTTTAATGTTTAAGAAGTCGTTATTGTTTGTATAATCGGGCACATAAATGACTCATTATACTTACATGTAAGAGATATGGAATATGGTTACGACTCGTTGGATAATAAAAAAATAAATTCACAATTCGGTTTAACCAAAGAGTGTTCCTAATTAGTTGACCACGACTATATATGTTTCCTCTTGTACAAAAAGTCTTTTTTTATTTGTATCTGTACATATGTATCTGTTTTCGTTCATGAATTACAGAAATTTTGAAAGGAGAAAAGTTTCTAAATTAAATTGTTATAAAAAATATTTAGTTACTTATTTCCTTACTTATTTATTTAATTACTCATTTCCTCGCAAAAATAGATGTTGCATCGAAATTTATCATTTTAGATTTTCACGGAAGTATTTTTGTTGTTATCATAAATGCTTATGGCTGCTAAGACCCAATGAATTAAACGTCCTCAACGAGTTACTCCTATTTGGAAGTTTTAAGTAACAACTCATAGATAGAATTTGATAAGCCCGATATATATTTAAAAACCCGAGTACAACCACAAGTTACTTTTTTAAAACTTCACTCACTAATCAATCATATTATGTTTTGTCTAAATGACATGTAAAATTACACGCACACAAACAAATTCTAACTAACTAGTTCCTGCTTTTCCCCACGCTTACGCGACGCGTTGCCACATAATAACCTGAATGGTTCATTCATGGCGTGAATATTATTAGTTTTATATTATGAAATTAATATAAGTTTAATTACAATTTTCAACGTGTATAATTACAAAGTACATGCAATTGAAAGAGTAACTGAGCTTATATGCATTTATGGAGCGAATGCCACTTAAAGGCCATATTAAGGTTTAAGACTACATTCCGTGCCTAAAATTACGTGCAGTTTTTTAGGTTAAGCCTAAAAGTAATAAAGAAAAGATGTAATCATAATTAAATTTTGTACTAGAACATTCAGACCGCGGTTGTACAAGATTTTCTTTAATACAACAAATGGATATTTGCAGTTTATAAATCACACACTTTGATGAAAAAGTAAATAGACGTGATCTTTCAGAACAACCCCTACTAGTTGTGATTTTTACCGAAACGGCTCCCTCCCCCTTTTGAGCCTCACGTAATGGACTCACCTCAATAGACGATCACACATGAGCTGCTAGGGAACCAGATGGTTTATTCTACACAGCGGATCCAGAAAAATAAGTACATTAAAAACGTTTCATAACTAAAGTGTAAGCGTGTAAATGCTATGTTGCCACAGGCAGACACCCTCTAACACACATCCAACTTACTGAAGTGTGTGATGAATGAATCTTCTAGGTAAATTAAAATTTTTCATTATTTAAAAATTTGAGTTGTAACCACGTCGATGCAGCGCGTTAACAGAGACTTGGTCTCCTTTAAGCATTAATGTTTTAGATAAACTGCAAATTTTATGATGTCGCCGTCTGCCAGCTCTTTCACCAGGACCTCGTTATCAAGTCCTAGCCATCAAAACATATAAACAGAACTAATCAACCGAATCCAATAAACACAACAAAGTAATGAAAATAAAGTGTTTTCGAATAAAAAAAAAAAATTAAATCCGTCCATCTGCTGAAGAACTACGATGTCCCAGGCACACACACACACACACACACACACACACACACACACACACACGCACGCACCTACGCACGCAAAACGCGTCTCATTAAATTTTAACCCTCCTTGTTATGCGTCGGTGGCTATAAATAAAAATATTTATATAAAATTATGAGAAATTGTTCCTAACCAAATTAGAGGCCAAGAATTAAAACAGATATTATACCACTTTAATATAAAAGGATTAGTTTGACGACAAAACAAATTACAAGGTAACTTCAAGAAATAAGATCAAAACGGAACAAAAACGGTGAGGCGGAAATAATTCGTAATCACTCTAAGGTCGACTTTTCCTTTGCCTTTAAGGGAAAAGAAGATGAAATTTATTTTATTATATTATCTACTTACGAAAAGATTGAAAAAAACAACGATTGAATGATTACATTTTATTATGTTCCAAAAATTTCAGTGTTCGAACTCTCACACTAAAAATATTAAAGTAATAGGGGAGCTCAAAATACATAATGTGAAGTCACCCAAGCATAACGAAGACCCAATTGGACTTCGTCGATTAGATGTTGGGGAAAATAGTTTCACGTTCGACGTGTGCGTGGCCGTTTGTGTATTTGTGCGCCTGTGTGTGTGTGTGTGTGTGTGTGTGTGTGTGTGCGTGTGTGTGTGTGTGTGCGTGCGTGTATTAGTGCGTGCAAGTGTGTGCGTGTGTGAATGCGTGTGTGTGAGTGTATGTACGTGTGTGCGTGTATTTGTGCGAGTGTGTGCATATCTGTGTGGCATCACAACTTTTAAACGCATGCACTGATTTTGATGCCGTTTTTTCGTTGGAAAATTGACGTGATAGAGATGTTTCGTAGCTACATTGAATAATCGTTGTGTGTGTAGTTGTTAAAAATGTTTAATTTTAGAGTTTGCTTTTTAGTGAAACGTTGAGAATCTGGAATTTTAAATACCGGTCACATAATCAGAGGCAAACTTATCAGATATGAGTAGTGTATCTATACACCCTTATCTCCGAAGTAGGTAGAGACACAAAAATCGGGCACCCACAACTAGTGAAATTAAGTTCCACAATGTGATTGGTGGCAAATCTATAGCCAACCGAGCACAATCCAATCCCACGTAAGGTTTTTTTATTTGAAAATTGAAAAAACGCTTTTGGTGTTAGCTAACCCTGGAATCTAACCCGGCGCCTCGTAGTCAACGCCAACAACTCACCACTACATTACATACGCGATTTTCGGCCAATTTTAGTAACTTACCCACAGATAAAGATAAAAAGGCAGAGGCACAAACAGGGCACCCACGACTAGCCGAAGACACTAAATCCCATAATGTGATGAGTAGCAAGTTTTTTTTGTTTTCGGACCCGAGGACGAGGTGTTTAAACCAGGGACCTCAAGTCCGACGCTAAATCGAAATACCACAGAGGTGATTAAAAATAACCACAGATAATGGTAGGCCTTATAAAGCTTTGTCGTTTAGACATTTTTATTAGTTATTGAAAAATAACAATAGTTACCTGGTGACTGATCTAAAGTACCCCTACATCTTATCTTAGACAGGTTATTAATATCGGACGTTACTGAATTACATTTTTTCAGACAGATAGTCTTTTTACGATTCTAAACTATACATGAAAATTTTATCTGCTTTCAAAAAGCACAACATTTTTTTATAAACTACTTTGTTTCGAATGTTATTCCTGGAATACAAAATACGTAAAACATTCAGTGTGGAACGTTTGTACGAAAGTTGGATGTTATTTTTGCTCACGTGAGTTGTGAACGCTGACACTTTGTTCAGTATTGACACTAACTGCTTCAGCCGTTTAAAGCTGCTTTATTGGATAAAATCGTTTATACTTTTGGACTGGGTTTTTTTTTATCAAGTTTTAGTGTGCATTTTATAAATACATAGATACACATATCTTTATGTCAATTCAAACGTTAGTTTATGAAAGCGGGAGGTATGTCAGAAAAAGGAAAAGGGAAAGGGAAGGAAATAGAGAAAGTTAGGGGGAAATCGATGTTGTAACGCTAGCATATTGTATTCGCAACAGCGAGATCAAAGAGAAAGTAGGATTAAACATATTGGTGTAAAAATAAAAAAAACATGCTCCATTGGTTCGGTCTTGTGAAAAGAATGGCAAATGAAAAATGAAGAAAACAAATATGCATGGATGATGTGGACGGATACAGGTATTCGAGGAGATCTAGACTGACATTTTACGTGCTATCCATAGGTGGTGTCAAGAGGTTTCGAAATTGTCGTGTTTGTATAAACAGAGTAATGAATGTGGAGGAAGGAGTATTCTGACACTTGCTTTAAACAGTCTAATGCAATACGTTCCTGTATGCCTAATTCTCTAAGAGAAATTTAGAATTTTTGTATAAGTTTATTCGTAATAAGTGAAGTCATTTTTTCATAAAGACAATGTTATGCATATTAATTTGTTGTGTTCGTACATTTTACACACACTGTCTGTTATTTTTTTATGCTGACTTGTTTTTTTGTATTCCGGTTTGTTTTTTTTTTCATTCTCATATTTAAGAAGTTCACGGGACACACATTTTACCTCTTTACACATTTTATCTTTCAAACGATCAACTTTGAGAGAAAATGGTTTAAAACACATTAATAAAATTATTGAAGACTTATTGATAATTCGCATATATTAGGTTGATGAAAAAAAATTTTCAATTTCTGTACCTGTCCCCACAGATTCTTTTTTTATTTTTCTACAAAAATCTAAAAGCGAAAAAGACCTGCTAAAATTCAACTGTGTATTCGTTTGTAGTCTTAATAGTTTGTTATACGAAGAGATGGAGATGTCGATTCTGTTTTTGCCATTTCGCTCTCTTGGCATTCGATTTAGGAAACCTAAAAATGCGTTACATAGAAGCATAGGATTTTTTCTGCATTCGTCAAATTATTTGTTACTTGTGTTATCATAAAATGCTGTTTAAGCTTGGTTCCTATGATCAACGAACCGTAATCCGTTAGTATAGCTATTGATAGGTTGCTTAAAAGTAACGAAGAGTTGCTCTTAATTAGGTACACAAAGTGTTTCGAATTAACAGTCGATAACGTTCGACCGTAGTTAGATTTCTTATTTTTCGTACAAAACGCTACCATTCGTAAGAATAATGGCCCGTTGCTTGAATATAGGAACCGGGAATTAGTTGGATAATGTTATTTTTGTTCTAAATAATTGCCATTGTTACTGTGAGTATTCGATTTTATATTAATAACCAAAATGACAAAATTTGATGTAGTAAAATAAATGCAACAAAAAAATTGTTGAAATATATCACAATACGCTTCTGCTTTGCATCGTCCTGTATTTATTTTCAACCTTTCGAGTTTTCTTGTAACACTTATAAGTAAAAATTTTGTCTCTGTGGTCTAGCCGTCCAACGTCGCACTTAACTTCTTAAGTTAAGTGCGACGTGTGCGGGTTATATTTCCGGGTCGGGTAACAAAAAAATATGAAATTGTGGATTTTCAATTTTCTAATAAAAATAACGTTGCGCGGGATATGTGCCCGATTGGCGATAAGCTTGCCAGCTATCACATTGTGGGACTTAGTGTCTTCAGCTAGTTGTGGGTGCTTAAGTTCTGTCTCTGCCTACCACTTGGGGGTTATGGGCGTGAAGGTAGTTACTTATTTTGCAAATTTTCGTTAACCTAAAATTGTGTTTCCCCAGTTTGTTTTTATTTCTACTGAAAAATCGTGGATAACGATATTGTCAATACTATTGGCACTGACTGTGATTGAACTATATTAAGCAAAAATTACCCAATCCACGAAATATTACTTTTTGAAATATTGGAATGAAAATGTATGAAAAAATACCCTTCATTTGTGGCCTGGTCCTGAGTTTTTCGCAGCCAGTGTTTTAGCAACGTTTGTGTTTTTGACAGTTGATATTTTAAAATAAGTACAGATAAAAAAGTAACCAAATTAATTTTGCTCACTAGCTGTCCCGGCGAACTTCGTTCCACTTTTTCAGTTTGTATGGGAAAAATTAAAATGTTATTTTTCCTAATTTCCTCGCAGTTTATCAGTTTTTTTTTTCATTTTTAAACCTTCCCTGGACTTCAAATTCAGAACCAAAATTAGCAAAATCGGTTAAGCTACTCTCGACTTTTAGTGAGACTGCCGAACAGCATTTGCTTTTTATATAAGGTATTTTGCGGAAGAGTGTGGGTATTTTGCAGATGGACAGGGTAGCTCCATACGATCGTTTTATGGTATAGGAATCATGGTCCATTATGCTTTAGTTTTTAAGTTATGGGCAAAGAACTTTTTGCTTTCGGAATAGTTGTAAGTCTTTTAATTTATCGTGTGTTACATGTTTTAATCGAAAATTAAAAAAAACTGTGTTTATTTTTTACCTTGATAACCCAAAAAGTCAGTTCTTTGCCCATAACTTAAAAACTAAAGCATATCGGACCATGGTTCTCGTACCAACTATAAAATAATCGTATGGACCTACCTTGACCATCTGCAAAATACCTATACTTCTCCGCTAAACATCCTGTATATACAGATTTTTTCTGATCTTAATGTTTAGTTGTTTGTTGTTTTCGGAAAAAAATCTTAGTATTGACTTATTTTTTAATTAAATTCAATTGTCTTTGGTTTAACTAAACTAAAACAATTTAACAATCGGGTCCGGGTTATTTTGATATACGTCCATTAATAACTAAGTTCAGTAATAAATCGATATTGTGTGTTGAAAGATTGGACTTCCAAATTAGCTTTCGTAATTTTCTATTCGTGTTATTAAAGTTTGACAAGGCTATTGATTATTGGCGATTATATCTATTGGAATGAGTCATTACCTGTGATTTTTTCTATGAACAATGTAGGTTCTGTGAATATACAAAGAAAATATATGGCAACACTTTTTTTTATTTTTGAAGTGATAACTTCTTTAGCGGCTTTTCGCACTTTTTTGGAATGGGTAAAAACTTCTAAACTCGCGTCAGGACACGTGACCTGATCGAAAATTCGAAAGACGGTGCAGGCCGCTAGCGCAAATGTTCGAGCTGTCATGTTTGTTTACGATAGCGCAAAAAATTAATATTTTATTCTACCACGTAAATTATAGTACTTTCATACTGTTAATTAAAGCAATTCGTGCAAAATTATTCCCTAACCATTCCAAAATATCAAAAATTCACAACGTTAATATTCAAATTTTCACTTCTGCTGGCACTCCCGGAGTGCAATCCGTCTTTTTTTATGATATTAGAAGGCAAACAAGCAGACGGATTTCCTGATGGTAAGAAATGTACGCCACATAATGACACCAAAGGTTCATTGCCAACCTGAAGCCAGGATGTGAGTCCTCGAGAAAAAGTAAGTTTACCGGCTACCTTACCCTCCAAACCGGAACACGTTATGACGTTATGGCGGCAGGAATAGGTAAAGCGGTGGTACCAGCTGTCGAGTCGCTGTGAAACTTTACCACCTAGTCAGATATGTCACTTTAGATATTATTTGTAACTATTGTTAAAGAAACCACACTTTTAAAAATTTTGGTTATAGTATGAACAATGTATGTTCTGTGAATATTCAAAGAAAATATATCGCAACACTTTACATATTATTTGAAGCTATTGTAAAAAAACGTACTTGTAAAAAATTTGGTTATAGTATGAACAATCCATGTTCTGCGAATTTTCAAAGAAAATTTATGGCAACATTTTAGATATCATTAGGAGCTATTGTTAAAGAAACCACACTTTTAAAAATTTTGGTTATAGTATGAACAATGTATGTTCTGTGAATATTCAAAGAAAATATATGGCAACACTTTACATATTATTTGAAGCTATTGTTAAAAAAAACGTACTTTTAAAAATTTGGTTATCCTTTAAGCAGTGTGAAACTAAAAAACAGCTAGGTGTGTTTCTTTTCATTAGAATTTTTTCCTTGTTTGCTTGTTATACAAAAAATATAACTTAATTCCCTTATCTGATTGTAACTTGCCTTACAAAAAATAATGGAGTCAAGGCAACAATCAAGGACCCAAGCACCCCCGCACAACCGGTGCGTGCAACTTCCAATAATTACATGTAAAACCCATATTAACGTGACTAATTTGAGACGGAACAATAGAGTCATTAAATATTTTACATGAACAATCAAAAGATAACATTTTTGATTACCATTAATTTTATATCGTTTGCACTTTTATATTAACACTTTAGTAATAAGCAAAAATGCTTTCTAAAATAAAGATATATTTTTTTTCTTTCTTTCTTTACATTTTGGCCTTCACGTTAGTATTTTGCCAATAGTCAAGTAGAAATTTGCATCAAATTTTATATCAATTATAATTAGTCATCAGTCATAAGTCGTCAATAACTCATGTCAGGCTCTTGGGTAAAGCGGTGGCCTCATTACTCAAATTCATGTAATGAGATTTGGCGGCAACGAGGAAATACACGATACACTAATTTCTTCATTACCATTTTATTTGTGAACTTTCACTGAACAAAATTGTACAAAATGCCACCAAAATTGACTAATTTCAGTCAATATCAACACAAACTTCAAAAATCATGAAATACTTCGACCATCTTTTCTCTCGATGGCGCCAAAAACCAAAGAGTGTCTTAATTATCTTTCACGTAAAATATCATGTTACCATATATACTAAGATAAAACTCGCCAAATTGGTGAACCGCCTTTGGTCAAATTACCTATTTGTGACTTGGTCCGACTAAAGTGACCCACTAGCTCGTTTGCCTCCTCTTGTATAAAAAAAATAATTGCGAAAGTGTTCCATCACACATTAGTATTTAAACAAACCTAGTAATTCATTTAAAGATGAACGAAAATATCAGAAGGAAAGGTTGCTTGAAGAGAAGAAATACTCGTTACCTATATTAACTGCATTACCTGTGGGATTGAAAGAAAGTGTCGGTGTTAAAATGCGAAAGGGTTCGGTCATGTGGAAAGAATGACAAATGAAAGATTGATAAAGCAAATATACAATACGAATGTGGATGGATGTAGGTACCCGGGGAGACCAAAGCTGACGTTCCATGATCAGATCGATCAGATATTATCCGAAGGTGGTGTCAAGAGTCTCCGAAACTGGCGCGTGTGTATGAAAAGGGTAATGAATGTGAAGGAAGCAAGACAGGTTTGCCAGGATCGTAAGGTCTGGCACTCGATACTCTCTACCTACTCCGTAAGGGACTTGGCGTGAAGATACGTACTTATGTATGTATGTGGATGTACCTGTAAAATTATACCCGTGTAATTGACAACTTAACGTCCAAGTTTTAACATGATTATGGCAAGAGCTTATGTCATGGTATTCTTTGCGACGCAATCGTTGCCTCTTTCAACTAAAACATTACATAGGTGTATAAGAGCTACTCAACGATACTAATACATCGAAATACCCAGACCACGAAATGAATATATATTTCATACAAACCACGTCAAGAATCAAACCCAAGCCTCGCAGTGTATTTAGTAAGGCGTGTACGCTATCCCTTAGACCAGCCTTTCCCAAAGTGGGCGATAACGCCCCCTTGTGGGCGCTGGAAGCCTAGAGGGGGGCGGTATAAATCTTGAAAAAAATGTTTTTTTTTTTAAACTAGGCGCAACAAATATGTTATTGAGGTTATTGACAAGAAAAAAATGAAAGGGGGGGCGCTACAAAACAACTGATTTTCAAAGTGGGCGTTACATGAAATAAGTTTGGGAACCTCTGCCTTAGACCAACAAGGCGGCCAATTTAACTTTGATTTCAAAAAAAAGTTGCCAGACTAAAAATAATTGTTTCCCAAGTCACCCGAACAAACAATTTTAGTTTCTTTAGTGATTCGCATTGCAGCAGAATTCCCAGTTTCCGCCACATCCAATTTGCGGCAAGTGCAATTACATTCATCCTACGTACCGCCTCAGGCATTGTCGCTTAAAACTTATACAACTCATTGGGAAACACTAAAAGGAAAACACTCACCCACAATTTGTTTTAAATCGTAGTTCTGTAGTTTCTCGTTGGGATGTGACAACACCACAGGTAGTCTAACAAATTAGGTTATAAGATTATTTTACTCGGTACTCCTACAGCTAGTTCTAACTAGGTTGTAAAGTGTTAGATTGCTGTGCAGCAGCTCGTGTGTGCTGTGCGTATTTTATTTTATTGCTTTTTCAGCGAATAGCTTTGATGACTTTATACACGGATTGCGGTAGTAGAATAAGGGCTGCTCCACATTAGCACATTACGGCGTCTTTGCCGTTGAACAGTTATACGGTAGGTCATCAACTGACATGACTACAATGTGTTTATTGTCTTAGAGATAAAGAATTGACTGACTTATTAAGTTTATTTGTTGAAGAACATTCAGTTCTTTTGGACAAGAAAATAGATAATTTCAAAAACAAAAACCCAAAACACACTCTTGGCGGGACTTGGCCTTCTTCTACTACAAAATTAACTGCTAAAATTACACAAGACAAGACATGACATCGTGTAACTTAGCAGCATCACGATGTACATTTTCACGGTACGGAAACGTAAATAAGCACGCCCCTTCAACGTACCACGTCGCGACACCGCACCGTTCTACATTGACGATATCGTAACGTGTGGATGTGGACAAGCCCTTATTTTACTAGTGTATGTCTGAGTACGTAATAGAATCTTCCGACGTCTCAGCTGGATTATGATTTAAGTAAATCTGCACTGCAACTTTTCTTTACCAATAATTATATCATCTAAGTACACAAAAATTTATCGATTTCACTCGAATCCCACAGATTCAGGTTTAGATGGAACCACATTGAAAGTTCGCTTTATAATAGAAAAGAGTTTTCAAAAACGGTTTACGAATGACGGATAAATCTATTAAGAAACAAAAAGAAGAAGAAATCGAACACATAACCTTCTCTTTTTTTCAAACTCGATTAGAAGTTACTGTCGTAGCTATAGGTATATTGTCGTGTTTCTACTTAAAAGTTCAAACAAAATATGGTGATTTGGCAATACTATGTGGCTAGCGTTGTGCAGCAGCTCGACCGGTTTATTATAATTTTCTTTTAAAAAACAGACAACGAAATCGTAAACCGATAACATTATCATTTAAAGTTTAATCATAAATCGATCAGATGACCCTGTCATTAACTTAAATAGACAAACTTTTACAATTTCCAAAGGGCCATTTTGCATTCTGCAACTTGTCAATTGCAAGATTATTATGGCCAATTTCCCTAAAAATGGGTAAAAGTTTGAACTAGGCTTGGAACTAGGATTAGCAAAGTAACAATATCCCGTGTTGGTCCGTGCTCCTTTGTAGAATAGACCATCTGCCTTCCTACCAGGCAGCTCGTAAAAGGCAAGCATAGGCTCGCCAACACTAGCACCGTGACATCTGACTATGTGGTGCAGTTTAGCAGAGACTCGCCCGGATTGGAACCACCTCCTTATCTATTCCTGCCGCCATAACGTCATGACGTGTGCAAGTTCGTAGGGTAAGGTAGCCGGTAAACTGACTTTTGCTCGAGGCCTTACATCCCAGTTTCAGGTTGGCACCGCACCATTACCACCTTTGGTGTCTCTAGGCGGCGTGAATTTCTTACCATCAGAAAATCCGTCTGCTTGTTTGCCTTCCAATATCATACAAAAAGACAATCTTTTACACAGATATTATATAATGTCATATAATCAGTATGGTTTTGTCTTACAATATTAGAAAAAAAAAACATCATGACTTTCAGAAACGCTTATGTTAAGCAGTAAATACTTGAACGCTGAAATGACACATCCATATTCATAAT
>NJDC01002306.1:12923-23237 GCA_002245475.1 Calephelis virginiensis
AAATCAGTATGGTTTTGTCTTACAATATCAGAAAAACAAAACATCGTGACTTTCAGAAACGCTTATGTTAAGCAGTGAAGACTTGAACGCTGAAATGACACATCCATATTCATAATCTACTCTAAAGTTCTAAAGTGGTGATTCTTGTTGCAGAAGATAAACGTTATTCTGATTAAAAAAGACGGGTTGCACTCCGGGAGTGCCAGCAGAAGTGAAAACTTGAATATTAATGTTGTGCGTTTTTTGATATTTTGGAATGGTTAGGGAATAATTTTGCATGAATTGCTTTAATTATCAGCACTATCATTTATGTGGTAGAATACAATATTCATTTATTGTGCTATCGTACACAAACATGACAACACGAACCTTCGTGTAAGCACCCTGCGCCGTCTTACGAATTTCCGATCAGGTCACGTATTCTGACGCAAGTTTGGAAGTTTTTACCCATTCCAGATAAGGACGCAACGCCGCTAAAGAAGTTTTCGAGTGACTTGAATGAAAGTGACTACGAATGGACTTATCGCCATGTGGTCTTTTCAAAGCCGATGCTTAATTTTTTTTGTAAATTTGATTGTTATTTAGCTGTAGCATCTCGAATCTAATATTGATTCATCGTTTTCCCCATTCATGGGAAAACAGATTATTGGGATGTGTACCCTTTTTTACTATTGTAAACAGTTAAAAATTAGATATGTAATTAGTTTTACATTAAGTTAATCTGTTTTAAATGATTGAGTAAACAATATTGTGGCTAACAGTTTTGTAACTAACAATTATAATCAGTTGTTTAAGTTTAAGACGCGTTACCAAGTATATAATAATAAATTGAATTAAGAATTTAAACTCAATTCGTCTTATAAATTATCACAGAGTAAGGTATTCCAAGGTTCAACCTGGTATATCAGTCTTTTTTACAAGGAAGCAAGACAGCTTTGTCAGGATCGTGAGGACTGGCACTCGATACTCTCTGCCTACCACGTAAGGGACTTGGCGTGAAGATATGTATGTATGTGTGTATGTATTACAATGTGATATGGACTGTAATGTAAAAAAGAATACCACGACGATAATTGAAATTTGAACTCTACATCCAATTTTAAAGAAATGTTGTGAGGCTGGAATGAAATAGCATAGCTTTTTCAAATTCCGAACAAATATTGGACTTAAATTTTCTACCATCAAATTTATTTTATTTTTTCAGAAAAAGGTATTAATCAAAGTGTTTTATTATCTTTTAAATTATATTTCAAAAATCGAATGCTTACATTTTGATTCAAGATTTTATTAGAGGAGTTTTGGCGCCATTTTTCGTTATTATTGAATTAGGTGTTTGTATTGAGTGTAATTTGTTAATTTAATATTAATAAGATGCTTAATCAAAAAATGCTTTATTGTTTTCTGTCTTGTTTGTCGTATTGAATGTATCTTTTGGTATATTTTTTTTAATATGAAGATATTAAGGAGGCTGAATAGTAAGTACTGAAGTAATTTAATAATGATACCACGTTTCTGTGATTAATTTTTAATGACTTAATATGTTGGACACAGTTTATAAAACTTCACTGGACTGTACACTGTGAGGGAGCGAAATAAATATTTAATACACGGGCGTAAAAACTGGCAACATCTAGTAATAACATAATATGGCATTGCCAATGCTTTTCACTATAAATTAAAAAGAAAAAAAAATTCTCTTTATATTTTCATCTGAATTATAGAAAATGTACGTAATAAGGCCTTTGTCAGAGTAAATGCATTAACGTTGTGTCGCTTTTAAAATAAATAAGTAGAACGTGTGCGTTATTTATATATCTAGTGTATTTTTGTATATGAATCTGATTAATAGGATTTTTTTGTTATTTCAATTAGTAGTAGTAGTAGTAGTATCTTCACGCCCATATCCCCGAAGAGGTAGGCAGGGCTACAACCAAGGCACCCACGACTAGCCGAAGACACTAAGTCCCACAATGTGATAGGTGGCAAGCCTATCGCCAACCGGGCACATTTCCAATCCCGACCAACATTTTTTTAAATTAGAAAATTGGAAAAATCCAATTTTCTTTATGTTGGCCGACCCGGGATTCGAACCCAGGACCTCATGCAGTCAAATCCAATACCCGGACCGCTAGACCACAGAGGCGACTATTTCGATTAGTTATACGTATACGTTGCGAATGGGAATAGGTGTTGGTACCAGGGGGACCTAGTTCGATATCCTAGTATCAAATTGCTCGGATATTATCCAATGATGATGGCAAGAGGTTGAAAGTCGTAATGAATGCGGAGGAAGCTAGGAATGCCCACAAGGATCGTGATTCTCGGCACTCGATACTCTCTGCCTATCTCGCAAGAGACTTGAAGTGAAGATATGTATATGTGTTTTTTTTTATGATATTGGAAGGCAAATAAGCAGACGGATTTCCTGATGGTAAGAAATTCATGCCGCCTAGAGACACCAAAGGTGGTGATGGTGCGTTGCCAACCTGAAACCGGGATGTAAGACCTCGAGCAAAAGTCAGTTTACCGGCTACCTTACCTTCTGAACCGGCACACGTCATGACGTTATGGCGGCAGGAATAGGTCCGGGCTTAGGTTTAACCCGGGCAAGTCTCTGCGAAACTGCACTACCTAGTCAGATGTTACGGTGCTAGTGTCGGCGAGCCTATGCTTGCCTTTTACGAGCTGCCTGGCAAGGAAAGCAGATGGTCTATTCTACAAAGGTGCCCGTACCAACACTAGTAACCATCAGCGTAACAAAATTTAGGGATGCATTGTTAAGTACTTCAGCCAAGATGATTACATTATTTAGAAAAACTAGCGCATATATCGATACCGCTATCGATATGGTTAAGAATAAAACAGCAGAAAAATATATGGGTTTGAAAACATACAAAATATTTTATGTTTATACCAATAGTTATATTTTTTTTTATGTTATAGGAAGGCAAACAAGCAGACGGATTTCCTGATGGTATGAAATTCACGCCGCCTAGAGACACCAAAGATGGCAATGGTGCGTTGCCAACCTGAGGTCAGGATGTTAGGCCTCGAGCAAAAGTATGTTTACCGGCTACCTTACCCTCCGAACCGGAACACGTCATGACGTTATGGCGGCAGGAATAGGTAAGGCGGTGGTACCAATCCGGGCGTGTCGCTGAATATTTTTAATTATTATAATAATACCAACAATTAACAACAAATCCAGAAACAGGTCCATGAACGAATACAAGGTGTCGAGTGTGCGTTCAGATGGTTTATCTATAGCCCAAAATAAAAAAAACGTATCAATATATCTACAAAACTAATATCACCGATTCTGATATAGCGGGTAGCTCGTGATATCGCCGATATATCGATATTGTTGCTATCGGTATCAGATGCATCCCTAGTAAAATTGTACACATAGAATCTGCATCTGTCATCCATATCCCTCTTGACGTGGTATCTGCCTGACACTCGTCTGAGTGATATTTGTAGCACCTTTTGTAGCCCCCGCCATGATTCCATTAGCCTTATGACATTCACCTGTGCTACATTAGCTTAAATGGAATGGGCTTTGTTGCCTCCGCAGTTGTTGCTTTTGTAGTATTTTCCTGTGGTATTTCAATCTAAATAACACCTCATCTGATATTCACATACGGATTACAAAAACAGCCATCATTTGTCAGCGTCAGGATGTGATGCCACCATCGCCCGTTGGGGGTAATTTACTAAAATAGGTAATTAAATAAATTCAGCAGTGCAGCCAATCATAACTAGCAAGTTGGAGGTAGAGACAAGATTGCAACAGATTTATTGGATTAGCACTGCTTACCTACTTTTAGTCTCATTGCGTCAATGCTTGCTATTGTCGTATTGGAGTATGTGGTAGATGATTTACTTACACACGTGGCGTAAAACGCCAGTTATGATATAACGACGGATCAGTAAGATCCGGTATTTATAGGCGACAGTTTTATTTGATCATCAGGAGAGTTTGATTGTTCATTTACTTGCCTTTGTAACATTTCTTGTGCTATTCCAACGTAAATACCCCCACCTGTTGTGAAATTTTACCATTTTCGTATTTTTGCACTTTATTCACCATGCTTCTTGGCTTTGTTACTTCACTATTTTACCTTCACCTATGTTACTGGCCTTTATATTTATTCACCTATGTTACTGGTTTTTGTATTTATTCACCTATGTTACTGGCTTTTGTATTTATTCACCTATGTTACTGGCCTTTGTATTTATTCACCTTTGTTACTGGTTTTTGTATTTATTCACCTATGTTACTGTCTTTTGTATTTATTCACCTATTTTACTGGCTTTTGTATTTATTGACCTATGTTACTGACTTTTGTATTCATTCACCTATGTTACTGGTTTTTATATTTATTCGCCTATGTTACTGTCCTTTGTATTTATTCACCTGTGCTACATCAATTTTCAGATAACACTAAATTTAATCTATTATTGTTGGATTAGCTTCTTGTAGCATTTGACTGTGCTATCTCATCTTTAATAACACCAAATTTAGTAGCATCCGTCATCATAATATTAGCCATAACACCAACACCATAAGACCGGATTAAGATAAGAGGCATGGTGAGGGTTAAGCGTGTTAGAAACAATAATTATTTTAAACGATATTTAGATTGAGGAATTTTTTGATTAGTCTGTATTTTTCATGACATTTCGTTAAGTTGATCGTGACCATAAAAAGAAATCTTCACGCCTATATCCCCGAAGAGGTAGGCAGAGGTTCAACCAAGGCATCCACAACTAGCCGAAGACACTAAGTCCCACAATGTAATAGGTGGCAAGCCTATCGCCAACCGGGCACATTTCCAATCCCGACCAACATTTTTTTATTAGAAAATTGGAAAAACCCAAGTTTCTTTTTGTTGGTCGACCCGGGATTCAAACCCGGGACCTCATGCAGTCAAGTCCAACATCTGGACCGCTAGACCTCAGAGGCGGTCTATAATCTATAAGAAATAGTTCATATGACTTTAACCAAGATCCGACAATTGGTTTTGAAGACATAAATCACTACATGATATAAAACAACGTCGCTTTCTCTTCCTCTATGTCCCTTTGCATGCTTAAATCTTTAAAACTACGCAATGGATTTTTATGCAGTTTTTTTAATAAATAAAGTCATTGAAGAGGAAGGTTTATATGTATATTTTATATCCGTGCGATGACGGGGCGGGCCGCTAGCCAATAATAAATGCTGGAACCATTTCATATCTGTTTCTGATACGAAAAAGAGACACTTTCCATTGATTTCGAGGCTTCAATTGAAATACGTGCTGAATCTCAAGTTTGTACAATGGAACTATCTTTTCTGAAATCGTCACCGTGAGTCAGTGACTCACACTTTCTCTTTTTGTTCGATATCTATCTTTTCATCTTTGCGTCAGCACTTTATAAAATCCCATTTCAATAATTTAAAATTTAATAACATAAATCGCTTCTGTAGTCTAGCGGTTCAGGTGTTGGACTTGACTGCATGAGGTTCCGGGTTCGAATCCCGGGTAGGGAAACAAAAAAAAAATTGCTCGGGATTGGACATATGCCCGGTTGGCGATAGGCTTGCCACCTATCACATTGTGGGATTTAGTGTCTTCGGCTAGTCGTGGGTGCCGTGGTTGTACCTCTGCCTATCTATTCGGGGATATGGGCGTGAAGATACTTAAAATTCAATATCTCACAGCCAAAATGACGTGGTTTCGCTTGACAATGTTATAAATTTTGTTGAATTCAATACTTACTTAAGATTATTTAAATTTACACCTTATTTGATTACATTCAATTTTAACTATGTTACACGACGCACGTTGCTCTGTCTTAACTAACTCATTTTCTATTTTCGTCAAACAAATTTCTAATGTTTCTCTACATTTAATATATTTTCTCTTTCAAATGAACCTTCTCCTGGTAATATCAATTAATCAGCAAAATGTGGATTCATTTTGATATATACATACATACATACATATCTTCTCGCTAAGTCCCTTACGGGGAGGCAGAGGGTATCGAATGAAAGACCTCATTATCCTAACAAACCTGTCTAGCTTCCTTCACATTCATTACCCTTTTCAAACAAATACGCCGGTTAAGGTGACTCTTGACACGACCCTTGGATAATATCTGAGTGATCTGATCGAATGTCAACCTTGGTCTTTCTTGATAAGTAATATCTATAAATTAATACGTGATGTCAAAACTTTGGACCTCTTTTTACGAAAATTGCGCTGATGCAGGAACATAAAATTTGGCACACTTATAGTGTATGTGTAGGAAAAGTGCAGAACGCTAATATTTTTCAAAAATAATGCTTATAAAGTACATTTAATCAATAAATAAAACATTACCCACACTACCATTTGACTCACACAAACATATATATTGATGATAACGATAAAAGATCACAGATAGCGAACTAACTATTCATAAAGTTTGGAAACAAAGTAGTTGGTCTTAAGAAATGAAGATAGCGTTCTTATCAACAAGATATTAACATTTATTATGTTCAAATTTCGACCAACTAGCACAATTAAATAAGTGACTGGACTTTGTAAACGCAGGAAATGTTTTTATTAGTTTTTTTTTTAAAAAGTAATACTATCCCCCGTTTACCCCGTGTTGGTCCGGGCTCCTTTGCAGAATAGACCTGCCTTCCTGCTAGTTAGCTCGTAAAAGGCGAGCATGGGCTTACCGTCACCAACACCGTGACATCTGACTAGGTGGTAGAAATTCACAGCAACTCACCTGGATTGGTACCACCGCCTTACCTATTCCTGCCGCCATAACTTCAGCGCTTGCCCTAGACGTGTTACGGTCTGGAGGGTAAGGTAGCTGGTAAACTTAATTTTGCTCGAGGCCTTACATCCCAACCTCAGGTTAGCAACGCACCATTGCCACTTTTGGTGTCTCTAGGCGACGTGAATTTCTTACCATCAGGAAATCCATCTGCTTGTTTGCCTTCCAATACCATAAAAAAACTATCAATAATAATAAATTAAATTAAAAAGTTGAGAGGTGTCAAGGGACACCCGGATAGAACGAAGTTCTCTCTCCCCCCTCTCTCTCTCAATTTCTAACAATCTCTAGTAATCTCTATCTCTATCACTCTTATAGAAAGAGACAGACAGAGAAACATGAAATAAAAAAAAGAAAATAAAAATATAAAAAAATAAATAAAACCTGATATATTCAAAAATATTCCAAAGGTCTCGTGAAAGCGCTGACTATATGCGACCTCAAGTTCTATTCTCTGACAAGTTCAATTTTATTTCCATTAATATAATAATAAAAACAAAGTTGGCGGGAACGTATATGTGCTTGGTTGGAGATAGGTTTGCAGTTATCATATTGTAGGAATACCATCAACTAAAAATCACTTTTCAAGTTTGGTTGAAATACCAATAGTAGTTTCTATCTGCCTATTGCATTTGGATTACGAAAGTAAATACTTACTTTACTTTTTGTTGACATATTATAGCTACCTGTTACATTTGTACATAAAAGTACGATTCTGATTACTTCTAAGGTACATTTATATTTTTACAGAATTCTTTTTCTCCATTTATTTGTTTCTGTATGTTGACACATGAGGAAAATTTTGCTGGATCAACCAGTAATGTTTTTATGTAACAAGGGAGGAAAACAAAAAGATGGTTCCCCGCAATATCAATTTCTAAATATACACAGCCTGTAGATATCAAAGTCGTAATTGTTTAGGAAATCCATCGGTTTTTTAAGTATCTTCACACCCATATCCTTGAAGAGGTAAGCAGAGGAATAACCAGGGCACCTACGACTAGCCTAAGACTCTGAGTCCCACAATGTGATAGATGGCAAGCCAACCGAGCACATATCCAATCCCGGGAAACGTTATTTTTAAACAGAAAATTGAAAATATACATTTTCTAGTTTTTTATTGCCTGACCCGTTGATTGAACCCGGGACTTCAAGGAGTCAAGTCAGACGCTGAACCGCTAGACCACAGAGGTGATATTTGTATAGTATTAGAAGGCAAATAGATGAATTTGATTTAAAAAATACACATCACCTTTATATCATAAAAGTAATAGAGGTGTGTTGCTAACCTGAAACTAGCTAACTAAGTCTCTTGTATAAATTTACCAGCTACATTATATCGCTACAACATGATACTGGAGTATACTAAAGTTATGGCGACAGGGATACCGTGGCATCAATCCAAATGAATCATCGAAAAAGTCAAGGTTTTGTCTCAAAACTAAAACGAGGAATATATTGAAGAGAGAAGTGTGAGAATTATCTTTTTGTCTTTTTAAATGGGTTATTTTTTATGATATTGGAAGGCAACCAAGCAGACAGATTTCCTGATGGTAAGAAATTCACGCAGCCTAGAGACACCAAAGGTGGTAATGGTGCATTGCCAAGCTGAGGCTGGGATGTTAGGCCTCGAGCAAAAGTAAGTTTACCAGCTACCAGCTACCTTACCCTCCAAACCGGAAGTCCTTATGGAGGCAGGAATAGGTAAGGTGGTGGTACCAATCCCAACGAATTACTGCGAAACACTACCACTTAGTAGGATGTCACGGTGTTAGTGACGGTAAGCCTATGCTCGCCTTTTACAAGCTGCCTGGCGACTAACACGGAGAAATATACTCTATCTCCTTGCGTGCGACATAGTTAAGTAAGTAAATCAGTTCTGAACCAGTTCAAACATCCAGATATTATTTGAATCAGATCTGCAGCTCAAACCTAATTCACAGCTCTCGGTTCAATTGAAATGTCTCGAACTGTGACCAATTATTAAAATAGCTGTGACCTCATTGACTCACATATGTTTCGTATCGAGGAATGGACTTGTCTATATTGATCCATAGATAAATTGAGCTGAACTGAGAGCCGGTTCGCAGTTCAGTTTAAACTTCATGACTCATGAACCGATCTGCGGTTGAAGTTTTGGTTGAGTTCCGGTCAATATTAATAAACTAACTACAGATAAAGATTTCTAGAGTTTTGTTACTAAGTTATTTCTGTTAATTATTGAAAAATTGGTTGGTTGGCGATAGGCTTGTCACCTATCACATTGTGAAACTTAGTGTCTCCGGCTAGTCGTGGGTACCCTTGTTGTGCCTCTGCCTACATATTCGGGGATATGGGCGTGAAAATACTTTTACTCATTTTTGAAAAATGAGAGCGGTTATCTGGCAACTGATCTACGATATGACCAACTCTTATCTTACATAGGTTATTAACATTGACCGTTACTCATATCTAGACATAGCTAAGTTTTTTGTAACCGAATAACCCTAAATAACCCTACGCATAAATAAGTCACATAAACTAACAAACCACCACATCTCGGAAAATTTAACGCTAAATAAAAACCTGTGATGGAATCTGTTACGTTGGTAAAAGTTGCAGACGCGCTGGCTAGGAAGGGATCAGAGGAACTCCCTGTAGGACCAGAGCTCATATGCGGAGTTGCTAGAAGCACTACTTGGAGCTTGCTCAATAAATGGACTCAACAAGAAAGTCTATTAAATTGGCAAAAAACCACGGGCCAAGAGCATGAAAAGGCACTCGTGGCAGGGCTTAACGCCAAATTTTCTTCGATTGCTATCAGTACGCATCGGAAAGAGCTGAGGATCTTGGTTCGAGCTATAACAGGTCACTGCGGGCTAAACAAACACCTTAGCAGGATGAGCCTTGAAGAGACATCTGACTGCAGGTCTTGCCTTGAACCAGAAGAGACGGCAGTTTTTTTTATAGAAGAGGAGGCAAACGAGCAAGTGGGTCATCTGATGGAAAGTGATCACCTCCGCCCACGAACATCCGCAACACTAGGAGTATCACAGATGCGTTGCCGACCTTTAAAGTGCACGTCCTCTGCGACTGTCCGTAGTTCATTCGGGCTAGAAGTAAGCATCTGAGGGGGAGGGCACTAAATAAAGATCCCAAGATCTTAAGCTGATCAATCCCAAGAGCATTATATAGTTCTTAGAAACTGTCTACCTTTCGGTCTTGATCTAAGCTTAAAGAGTAAGTGTTGTAATCACAATAGATCTAGTTAGATCGCAGTGATCCTCGGGGTAGGTCTTATACGAATTCTTAATAATAATAATAATATCTCAATTCCAAGACGCCATCGAATCTCGATCCCTCCCATCTTTTATGACTACAGGAATCACCTTTTTGCTCCATAAATCAGGTAGTACCACGGATCCTAAAAACTTTAGACCCATTACATGCCTACCTACACTGTATAAATTACTTACATCCATTTTGACCGCAAAATTAAATAAGCACTTTTATGTAAAT
>NJDC01002306.1:23522-35092 GCA_002245475.1 Calephelis virginiensis
GTCGCAGTGATCCTCGGGGTAGGTCTTATACGAACTCCTAAAAATAATAATAATATTACTCTATTCATAAATAAATCACATAAAAAAAACCGCAACATTTTGTCTGAAAATTTAACGCTAAATAAAAACCCGTGATGGAATCTATTACGTTAGTAAAAGTTTTCGTTTTTTGTCTTAAGCACTTCGTTTACGGTCGTTTTCATCCTTTAATATCTTTCTTCATTGTCTTCCATTTTTTATTTTTATTTTACAGTTCCGTAACTCACCTAGTTCCAGATTTTAAATAACCTGCCGCTCCTTAATATAAAATGTTTTACGATGGTATAATTTTATGAGGCGTATTTCCAAGAGAGTTTCAAAAGTTTTGCTTAATGAAAGCTAACTTTTGGAGGAGGGATGTGAAAACTCCATCTGCTGCTGTGGAAAATTGTGTGATTTTTTTTGTAATTTGGATTATTGAATATTTGGAATCGCTACAGTAGGTCAGACTAGGTGCTTTTGAAACGAGTTGCTTGGATTTGTTCTAACTACTACTTACTAGTTCTTACCGCCATAACGATAACGCTCGATATTGTCCAGTTCTAGTATAAAAGGTAGAACATCCGATAAATTTACTTACGCTTGGTTACAGAAAACGTTTAATTGCCACTGAATGTGCATTGCTAACAAGAGAAGTTATTATACTTTAAGCAACGTATTGGTAAGATACGGCAATCTCTCAATCAGTTATGTATAGATAAGTCTAATAACGTTAGGTTTTCTAACGCCATTTTTTTTCGAAATCAATTGCTTGAATAATTATCACTTCCAAAGTGATAAAATGTATGTCTGTAGGTGTAACCATTAAAATAAGAATGTGAAAAGTCTTATAAATTCATCACGCAGGTTTTGGTGTATAAAAACTTAAAAAAAGTGTTTGAATGCAGTTTTTGAGATAAAGCATATATTACTACAATACTTTTTTTAAGATCGGTTCGGAAAATGATGAAGATATCGATTAATGTATATTTCATGTAAATATTTGAGTCATATATACAGGGAGACTGGTGAGATTCCTTCAATACATCTGGAGAGTACTCAGTACTCAATCACATTAAAATTATATAACAAAATTGAGACCCATTTTTTTTAAATAAGTAAAATATGGACCGTGTAGGTCCGGGCTCCTTTGCAGAGAAGACCATTTGCCATTTTGTACCAGGTAGCTCATAAAAGACGAGCATGGGCTTACCATCACCAGCACCGTGATATCTGACGAGGTGATAGCGTTTCGCAGCGACTCGCCTGGATTGGTACCACCAATTTACCTATTCCTGCCGCCATAATGTCAGTGCTTGTCGTTGACGTGCTACGGTTCGGAGGTAAAGAAACTTGTTAAACTTAATTTTGCTTGAGGCCTAACACGGGATGTTATCAACGCCCGATTACCACACGAATTTATTACTATCAGGAAATCCGTCTGCTTGTTTGCCTTTTAATATCATAAAAAATCCCTCGAACCACTCCATGCTATTTATAAAGGGAAAACGGATCATGCTATTTCATTAAAGTAAGCATTCACAAATTAACATGGGCAGAGGTATCTCGATGTAGATAGGCAATAGCTGTACAGTGTAAGTACCTGCCTACCTACCTATGTATTCTGTGTTGATAGCGCGCTGCGCGACACCAGAGTCCGCGCTGTGTCCAAGTATTGCATACGGTTCTTGATGTAATATTTACTAAGTTTACTGAGAAGTTGTCAGTTGTTGGACTTGACTGCATGAGTCGGGCAACAAAAAGAAAATAGGGTTTTTCCAATTTTCTAATAAAAAAAAGTGTTGCTCGGGATTGGAAATATGCCCGGTTTGCAATAGGCTTGCCGCCTATCACATTGTGGGGCTTAGTGTCTTCAACTAGTCGTGGGTGCCCTGGTTGTGCCTCTGCCTACTCCTTCGGGGATACGGGCCTGAAGATGCTTTAATTTAATATTTATTATTAATTTTATTTTTCTCGTCGAACATGATCATCAACTATCACGTTCTTAAATATTGAAGCTAACTCACCAATCAGTCTGTTTAACCTACTCCTTTATTTCTAAATCTGTGGTGTGCTGGTGTATATAAATCACATTTGTGGTCTAGCGGTCCGGCGTCGGCCTTGACTTTTAGAGGTCCCGAGTTCAATCTCCTGGTCGTGCAACGAAAAAATTTGAAAATATGTATTTTCGATTTTCCTATCTTACCTACCACACTCTTGAACTTAGTGTCTTCAGCTAGTCGAGGGTGACGTAGTTGTGCCTCTGCCTACCACTTCAGAGATGTGGGCGTGAAGATACATTTCTTATCTGTTAAAACAAGAAATGTAACATTTCCATTAATACAAATGATTTGAAAAACAAATTACACGGTTGCCTCCTCATATCCAGTCAATCGCTGCAGAATAAACCTTTATTCTGCTAATTTTAGAGAACGTGGATTTGCTGTGGCAAGGAACCTTCTAAATATCAAACTTCGTTAGCAAAGAACAGAGAATCCGAGCTCGGGAACAATACAAATTCTCACGACTTTTGCCAACCTTGTCAATGAACTCAATACAAAGTACACCAACTCGAGCTCGAACTCGCCCAGACACTGATGCATCCTCGGGAAATCGTCTTTATCTTATAAAAGACAGAGACTCTGAACTTCCACTTGTCCAGCTTGTTGCAAAAAATATCGTTGCCCAGGACTGGATTTGGTTTTGGGTTTGGTTGGCGATAGGTTTGTCAGCTATCACTTTGTGGGAGTTTAGTGTCTTCGGTCAGTCGTGGGTGCCCTGATTGTGCCTCTGCCTACATCTTCGGGGACCCTTATTCTGTATAGGACAGATTCTGGATTGGTCAGATTCATACTTCGGCAGATTCTCTAAAAGACAGATTCTGTATAAGACTGATTCTCTACTGGGCAGATTCATCATTGGGCATACACTCTTGAATAAAATGTAAATAATTAACAAATTTTTCTTAACATCACATATAATGTTATTATCTCAGGTAAGCATTTGTGTTATGGGAATTAGAAACAACCAAGGTACCACAGACATCCAGCACAGAAAAGAATTTCCATAAATAAGGGAAGCTTTTGGACTAATACTTATACTAATACTAATACTAATACTACTAATAATTGCTCATATAGTTGTTTTTTGTAAAACAAACAAAATTTCCTGTCACAACAGTTAGGCGCACGGCGTTCGAAATTTTGTAATTGAATTCTGTTTTGAAAAAAATTCAAAAACAAATCCAAACATATCTATGGATCTGCAATATTTGGGTGAACTTGAACGGGAATCAGTAAATGATTTTTTTTCCCTTCCAATCTGACCTTACACGTGTTTCGCGGAATTAGCAGATAGCCTATTCTGTATTTATTTTAACCAATGCCCACAAAGTAACACCTGATTCAATAAAATATACTTATCTATAAAATTTGCTATTTTCAATGTATGCTTATCTTCAAAGAAATCTCTATACCACTTCAACCGGTACTAAGCCACTTTTATACATATCTTATATATAAATATAATGTTCTCTTTTCACGTATCTGTTTTCATACCCTTAAGTGATATGGGTGACTCAGCCCATTTTTTTAAATGAAATCCCATTAAAAAACAGCAGAACAACGTCTGCTGGATTAGATAAAAGTATATATTTTTCATTTGTGTTTAAGAGCTTTCTATCCTGATTCCACTAGCGCCATTCATTGAAATATTACTTATCATTGAAATACTAAGCGAACAGATCAATACCACTCATGCTTACTAGACACAGCACATACTCAAACTAAGCGATTTGCCAATTCTTTTATTTCTCGGCAACAAAAAGAAATTGTATTTCCAATTTCTTATAACAGAAGAAACGTTGCTGTGGTCGATGAGATGTTGTCGGAGATTGGATATAATTGGCGATAGGTTAGTCGCCTATCACATTGTATTGTCTTCGACAAGTCTTGGTTTTCGGGGAGACGGACGTAAAGAAGATAGATAAAGATTGGTAGGTACTTCTTACTTTGCTCTGCTAATGAGCTTGGTTTTGAGAAAGTAATAGAATTGTCGTCTTAAAATAGTGTTTAAAGGTCCCAACCTACGTCGTCTAGCGTAATACCACATTTCAGACCGATATCACTTTCAATTAGTTGCGTTTAATAATGCTGAGCTCTTCTCTACAAAAAAAAACAGTAAGCAAATTACTAAAACTAATTTATATGTAGTTAATGGTGGTAACTCTATTATGCTCCAACTGATCTCATTTTAGATATATGCTGTGTTTTTCTAATGAAACAAAAAGAAGAGATAGAACATTTTTACCATGTTAGATTAGTCCGGACTTGTTAACTGTAAAACTAATGCCACAACATTAAATGTGTTTTGTCTCTTTCTGGTACTATAGTTGAAAGAATACAGCAATAACTTACATTTAATTACTAACCACACAACAAAACTATCACCAATATGACGTTATTCGCATTTGGTAAGTTTTGCGTGTTTTCCCTAAGAGACCAAACTTCACTAATGCGCGTGTAAAAAGCTAAAATGAGCAACAAAGTACCTCTCGTTATGCATAAATGGAACTTTTGAATTACGGGTCGTAAATCAGTAAGTTTATGCTAAGTTGCAAGTTACTTCAACTAAAGAAGTCAGAAAGTTTTCATAAAATTATGAATTTGTAATTAAGTAGTCTACTTGCTGAAGACGGTAAATGCTTCGTTTGAAGCAGATAAAATGCTTGATGGAGTTTGTTTGAACTTTATAATTATTGCTTATTTTGTTTCTTTTCAAAGCATAACTAAGCTTCCAATTTTAAACTGCAAAACAACCGACGGCAATTTTCCACCAAGTTCAAAAAGAGAAGTTTATAATTTTGTTGGTATGTTATTTTCACAAGCTATTATTAACTTGCTATACTATTGTATATACTATTACATGTTGTATTATTGTGTATACTATCGTATGTTGGGCTGGTTGGAATTTTCAACTAAATTTTAAAACAAATATCATAAACCGGTTTTTTTTATATACAAAAGGAGACAAACGAGCAAGTGGGTCACCTGATGGAAAGTGATCACCGCCGCCCACAATTAAAGTTACATTTGATATACACACTTAAGTTTTTTGACGATGAAATGGTATGATTACATAGAGTTGATATGATGATGGAGTTGGAAGGTGGTCACAACTGCTAATATTCCCCACATCATCCTATGGCGTGAAACAATTCGTTTTGAGTCTATTGCTGGGAAAAGACCTGGAATAAAAAAAAACTAGTCACAAAAATATATTTTTTGTGAAAAACTTGGTGTCTTACTACAAAAAAATTAAACACTCGTTAAATACATATTTTACTAAACACGGTATAAAATTATATTCTCAACCAATAACATGTTGTCACGTCATACACGTGAAGCATGTTATTGGTTTGATGTCAATTTTAGACAGTGTTTAGTAACACCGATGTTTTTTTTAATTACTGGAATGCATTTTTATTATTCTTTTTCGAATGGTAATATATGAATCCGAGGAGTTTCCTTAGAAATTTGGATAAGACGATATAAATATGCCAAACTTCCTCCCGAATTTCGAAATCTAGACCTCTAAGAAGAAATAATTTATTGTAACTGATTATGTATCTAGAGTCTACTAGTTAATAGAATCATAGGAACACATCCGCAATTAAAAAAAATCGGTATTAGAAAAAGCTGAGCATATACTTAATTTAGAGGGTTTATTGGGATAACCCACATCTTTTTCTTTGAACAAATATTCATCAGAAACTAATGTAATTTATAATTTCCAGATATGGAAACGTCAACAAGTGTTAACTTCTTCTTCTTCTTTAGAAAATTTGGGAACTATTAGTACACAAAAAAATTTGTTCATAATCCATTCTCAGAGGTCTAGTTTTAAATAATTGTAAGGACGATTAGTCATATTTAGGATGTATAGGGTTGAATTGTACTCAAAAGTGCATGCCTTTTTTGTTTGACTACCTATATGATATAGTTTTGAAATTAGAGTTGGTTTTATAGCTTAGTGAATTCTTAAGTCATGAATAACTTTTTTATGTGATTTAATACCCACAAATGTTTAAAATGCAGAATAAATAGTAAAATATACTTTCATAAATATGAAGACCCGGCAAACGTTACCCTGCCATATAAATCACCTAGAAGTACTTTATGACCTATGCTCATATCCAACAAATATCATTGAAATATAGTTGCGTCGAAGTAATGGGAAGATGGAAATAGAAGAGGTTATGGTTATTATGTATATTAATAACATCAAACTAAACACAAAAATATGTTTCCGTTGATTTTTTCTTTCGTTGGAATTTTCTTATCGCTTAGTACCTAAACACTAGTTACTACTTACTTAATTACTACTATTACTACTTAGTTGCTATTTCTACTTACTAAGTTACTTAGTTAGTTAATTAGTACTTAATACTCAGCACTAACAACGAACATACTTTTGCGACCTATTGTTATATGCAAAAAACAGACATAAAAATATCTTTAAAATCGATTAAGCCATTAAGCCAATCGGTTAAGGAATTTTACAAACATTGAGACAAAAGTGTATTATAAAGAAACATAAAAGAAAAAGAACGAACCATAATACTGGAATAAACTGGAAAATACAATGAGAAGTCTGAAGGTGTAAATAATAAGGATTTTTTTGTAATAATGAAGCATTGAAATAAAATATTAACACAAGGCTATTTAGGCTGTATAGCGTTATAAGTCCTTGTCGGTTTTAAATAAAAAAAAAACAAACGACGATTCGCGGTCTCTGAGGGCGCCCTGGAAAAAGTAAAGTTTTATTTGTGGTCTTCAATTATCCTCTAAAATATTTATGCTTTCAAAATGAAAAAGAACTAAGGTCTTTTAAAAATATTGTTTTCAAATAAATAATGCATTCTCGTTTCATATAATTGTGACTTTGTGAATATAATATAATATATAATTGTGAATTTTGGCATATTATTTTTTGGTGCTAAAGAGCTCCGACCAAACTTGTGATGACCATAAAGAAAAATCAAGCAAAGAAGCAAAGGATTGGGTATAACGAACAATATAATTCTCTTAACTAAGAAGAATTCTAGAATTTTTTCCCCATGTTGGTAAGGTCTCTTTTGCAGAATAGACCACCTGCCTTCCTGCCAGGCGGCTCGTAAAAGGCGATCATAGGCTCACCGTCACTAGAACCATGACTTCTAACTAGGTGGTAGAATTTCGCAGTGGCTCACCCGGATTGGTACCACCGCTTTAGTTATTCCTGCCGCCATAATTTCATGACGTATTCCGGTTCGGAGGGTAAGGTAGCCAGTAAACATAATTTTGCTCGAGGCCTAACATCCCGGCTTGGCAACGCACTATTACCACCTTTGGTGTCTCTAAGCGGCGGGAATTTCTTACCGTCAGGAAAATTTTCTGCTTGTTTGTCTTCCAATATCATAAAAAAAGAAAGAGACAGCTTTAGATGCTTTTCAATTCCCGTGTTGTAGTCTAGTGAACATATGCCTTTTAGGTCAACATTTTTAGCTCGCCTCGGAAAATTATGATCGAGGTGTCATTCGATTTGTCATCGTATTTAGAAACTTTTTGAAAAAATTGGAATTTTGGTTGCAAAAATTGCAAAAGTTATAAACAATTTAGTAAAAAAAGAAAGGATGGTTTTGTTTTTTTGCAAATATCTCAAAAAGTATTCAAAATTTTTGAAATTTAAAAAAAGATCCATAAAGAGGAAGAAATTTCTTAAAAAAAATCTTTCTTCTCGGAACTCTAGGACCAATATTTATAATTTTTCTAGAGGGTTGAAAATACGGCCGAAAACGGGAACTCTCGATTGCGTGAGCTCCGCCCACTTTGGACCTTTAATGAATAAATATTATTTAAGTTTATTAAATATGAAAATAAAAAAAATCAGACACCTATAAGATAGACAAATGAATAAAAACCCGGCGATCAAATTTTTTTATCGCGATTTTTCAATTAATTATCAATTAATTAACTAACATTTTTTTGTAGAACAAACATCAACATTGAAAGTACGATAGTTTTTCAACTATTAACCTGGGATTTTTTTCCTTTTATGGAGCTATCATACAAAGGCTCTAGAAAAGATTCCCGTTGGAAAAATTAAAAAAATGTTAATTGTGATGAGTAATAACAAAAAAATGAGCAAGGAGTGACTTTTCAAAGTGGGAAAGTTAAAGTCAAAGCCTCTTACTCAATGCATACAGGTGCTACGCTACTTAATAGGTAGCAATAACTAATTTCGATATATTGAATATTGAATACGCAATAAAAAAATAATAGAGTATCTTTACGCCCATATCCCTGAAGGAGTAGTGAGAGGCTTAACCAGGACATCAACGACTAGCCGAAGACACTAAGTCCCACAATGTGATAGGTGGCAAGCCCATCACCAACCGGGCACATATCCAACCCCAAGCAAATTTTTTATAAGGAAATTCGAAAAACCAAATTTTCTTTTTATTTAATTCGAGACCGCATGCTGTCCAGTCGATCAATATATACAAATGGAGTAATTATTTGTGTATTATCCTAAGCTCATATCAATATTTCACTATACTGTGATCTGAAGATCAAAACATGGAATAAGGATAAAAAGGATCGGTGTCAGAGTTTAACTGAAAAAAATGGTTATCATGTCATATAATGAATATTACCTAAACTCCCAAAGCGACTCATTTAGTCTGAGTCTGTCAAAAACGTCTCCAAGTTTTTATAAGTTTTGAATTTTTTGACCCCTTTACCCAGACTAACCGAAACCTTTCGCTATACGCGTTTAATGGTGCTGCTATTTTTAATCGGAACATCAATGTTTAACTAACCGCGAAGGGGAGAAATATTGATGGGTACCTTTCGGTTTATACAAAGGTATCATCTTTTTTGTTTATGTAAAATCATTAAAACCAAAATAAACTAAACAGATGGTAGTATGGCAGTAAAAATACTACCATCTTTTTTGTTTATTATGATCTTAATGATTTTACAGCATGACTTATAGTTTGAAACTTCAGTACTTTTGAAGTTTTATAAACATGCTAACAATTATTTAGATTTTCGAAAGGTTAGTTTGTTAGAGATAAACATACCTATATGTTTCTTGTAAATTATAGAAATACAGATGAATTGTAGAGATAATAGGTATTCCTCGTATTAATTAATACATGAAATAAAATACAGTTAGAAATTGAATTTTTTATAAACATGCCAACAATTATTTAGATTTTCGAAAAGTTAGTTTGTTAGAGATAAACATACCTATATGTTTCTTGGAAATTATAGAAATACAGATGAATTGTAGAGATAACAGGCATTCCTCGTATTAATTAATACATGAAATAAAATACAGTCAGAAATGCAAAAGTGTATGTTCCGTTCTTACTCAAAAATATTTGAACTTATTTAAAAGATTCCGTAAAAATAGACTTCTTTTTACTTCAAGTTTTCAATGTGTAAAACTCAGGCAAAGTCGCGGGTAACTGCTGGTATTGTATATATTTTCTTGTAGGTATACCAAACATTAAACTTTCTTATTCATTGACGGTTTGAAGTTACAAGTAGGATTTCGTTTTAGTAATGACAGCGCGAATAGTAGCATTTATTAGTACTCACCATTTTTGTGCTCCGCTTTAAAGAGTACCGAATGATAAAACACAGAAACTTTCTTACAAAATCGTAGAATGCTTTAATAGGTCTCAACTTAGGCCGTCGTATTAATCTAGGAAAGCTGCTTTTCGTGATTAATACCACTGCCTTGCTGATATTAACATCACTTCCGTGCCTACCATTAGCATGTTCCATTATTTTTTGAGTTCTGTCCAGCAGGAAGATTTTACAAACAATTAAGTTCTGCTATAAAATACTGAACTATTTATAAAATACTATAAATTTTGCCACTCCCACACCTGGATTTAAGCCAAAGAGGTTTTGCAATTAACGCCCCAATGTGCTGGCGTTTCGAGAAGCCATTAACGTTAAGGCAGTTTAGCCTTTTAATTAAAAACGGAAAGATCTTAAAAATATAATATTTGTAACTTATACCGTCTCTACATAGTATAAAAAAGTCGCTTTTCTCCATTTGTCGCTATGTATGCTTAAATTTTTACACTTTACATAACATCGCAATGGATTTTGATGATTTTTTTTTAATATATGGTAATTCAAAAGGAAGGTTTATATAAATAATATTGTAGGGTTTTTGCAAATATGTAGTTCAGGTCACTAGTATATCTTCGATTAATCGACTGTATAACTAATTAAATATTAAGGGCTACCAGTTCTTAGGAAATGGCGGAATAAGAAAAATCCACTAATCTTTTGCTTCCTCAAAGTTGTGCTAGTACACCCTTTCTTGTTTTATTTTCTTGTTCACAATAAGCACGGCCAGCATTGAAACACAAGATATTGATGTAAAACGTTCACTCAATTTTTATATGATATTGGAAGGCAAACAAGCAGACGGATTTCCTGATGGAAATAAAATTCGCGCCGCCTAGAGACACCAAAGGTGGTAATGGTGCTTTGTAAACCTGAGGTCGGGATGTTAGGCCTCAAGCAAAAGTAAGTTTACCGGCTACCTTACCCTCCAAACCGAAACACGTCATGAGGTTATGGCGGCAGGAATAGGTAAGGCGGTGGTACCAATCCGGGTGAGTCGCTGCGAAACTCTACCTAGTCAGATGTCACGGTGTTAGTGACAGTAAGCCTGTGCTCGCCTTTTACGAGCTGCCTGGCAGGAAGGCAGATGGTCTATTCTGCAAAGGAGCCCGGACCAACAATGGACAAAAGCAACGTGTATGACGTGTTGATGGTCCAAGGGCGGAAAGGCGGCAAGTCACGGCGATGACATAGCCGTCGACATATAGACGGTATACGGAAAAAAGTTAGGCGGATAATTTCTACCCACTAATTTTGATAAGAACCGAACAAATATTATAGAAGTTTGTCCAACCTTGTAAATTTGGGAAGTCTGCTAGTTTTTTTTCTAAGGTAGCCGCCAAGTAAATTTAGAATCAGAATCAGAATTAGAAAAATCTTTATTCACTTGAACCATACAAGTGGTATTTGTGCGCGTCGACATTTTTTTTTAAACTACCACCGGATCGGAATCGCGGCCACACACTGAGAAGACCCGGCGAAAGAATCTCAGCGGGCTTGTCTTTTTTCTATAATAATAATTACAATATAAACTAGATTAAAAATAATAGTAGTTAGCTATGCCAGTTGACGACTGAAAAGGCTGGATTCGACTTGTTCTTGTTTTATTCTTAAGTATTGTACTCGTAGTTCTTAAGTACGAATGTTAATAATTTAGTATTACCTATTAAATAACCTATCAACATTTTCCCGGTGTTGATCTTCCCTAATTATAACTACTGCCTTCTGTGCTTAATAGCTCGGAAAAAGGTGACGACTCAACCCTAAAAGTGCGAGTCCGACTTGCAATTTAGCATATTTTGATGAACAAGACAGCGACACAAAGTTTTTCTAATAATCAGACAATCGTTGGAAATACAC
>NJDC01002306.1:37483-48012 GCA_002245475.1 Calephelis virginiensis
GCCTGTGCTCGCCTTTTACGAGCTGCCTGGCAGGAAGGCAGATGGTCTATTCTGCAAAGGAGCCCGGACCAACAATGGACAAAAGCAACGTGTATGACGTGTTGACGGTTTGAGGGCGGAAAGGCGGCAAGTCACGGCGATGACATAGCCGTCGACATATAGACGGTATACGGAAAAAAGTTAGGCGGACAATTTCTACCCACAAATTTTGATAAGAACCGAACAAATATTATACAAGTTTGTCCAACCTTGTAAATTTGGGAAGTCTGCTAGTTTTTTTTCTAAGGTAGCCGCCAAGTAAATTCAGAATCAGAATCAGAATCAGAAAAATCTTTATTCACTTGAACCATACAAGTGGTATTTGTGCGCGTCGACATTTTTTTTTAAACTACCACCGGATCGGAATCGCGGCCACACACTGAGGAGACCCGGCGAAAGAATCTCAGCGGGCTTGTCTTTTAAATAATAATAATTACAATATAAACTAGATTAAAAATATAGTAGTTAGCTATGCCAGTTGACGACTGAATAGGCTTGATTCGACTTGTTCTTGTTTTATTCTTAAGTATTGTACTCGTAGTTCTTAAGTACGAATGTTAATAATTTAGTATTACCTATTAAATAACCTATTAACATTTTCCCGGTGTTGATCTTCCCTAATTATAACTACTGCCTTCTGTGCTTAATAGCTCGGAAAAAGATGACGACTCAACCCTAAAAGTGCGAGTCCGACTTGCAATTTAGCATATTTTGATGAACAAGACAGCGACACAAAGTTTTTCTAATAATCAGACAATCGTTGGAAATACACCATAGATGTTACAGATGCGTCACTGCCCTGTAAACAGGATGGAAGCCTTGATGTCATATGTGAATATTTCAAGTCTCATACCGTGTTATTAATAAACCTACACTAAAATATTAAGGTTTAAGTTGACATTAAAGTCTGTCTTACAGTGTCATGTTAAGTCTACTTAAATCTTAGTGTAATTTAGGATAAATTTATTTAAAAGACGGCTGATATCTTATTAATAACCATAGACTAAAGTACGCCATGGTAAAACTACACATCATAGTCTGTACTACACTGCAGTCAACACTATAATATATTGCCTCTGTGGTCTAGCGCTCCGGAGTCGGACTTGACTTCTTAAGGTCTCAGGTTGGATTCCCGGGTCTAGCAACAAAAGGAGAAACGGAATATGTAATTTAATCTAACGTTATCCTTTTGGATATGTGCTCGGTTGACGATATTCTTGCCACCTGTCATATTGTGAGACTTATTGTCCTCGGCTAGTCGTGAGTGCCCGGGTTGTGCTTCGGCCTACCCCTTCGGGAATATGTGCGTGAAGATACTGTATATATTTATATTTTAACGCATTGTCAATTACCGGGCAAGAACCAATCGGCTTTATTCCTTGGCATTGTGTTTTTATAAGAAATGCTCTGAGGAGTTGTTTGGTTTGGTTCGAGCCACTGATTTCCACCTACGGCCATTGCATCAGAGTTTAAAGTATCATGCCCATCATCTGATGCGTGGCGATCTACATCTGTGCGATTCCAAAGACCTTTCTTACCCCGCACAACACCTTTGTGGAATCAGTTACCGAGGGTGGTATTCCCAGATGAGTATGACTTAGGAACCTTTAAAAAAAGAGCGTACTCATCCCTTAAAGGTCGGCAACGCATCTGTGATACTCCTGTTGTTGCAGATGTCCGTGGGCGGCAGTGATTACTTTCCATCAGGTGATCCACTTGCTCGTTTGCTACCTTTTGTTTAAAAAAAACTTTAGACTACGTTTATAAAGAAGCTGGCTAATTATTTATGACTATCTCAGAACAATACCCAATTACAACAGTACTGGTATTTTCATTAGGACAAAAGCCTAAATCTCTAAAACATTTGCAAAGTTATTTGATATACGTACTATAGAGGGGTAATAAGTTGTGGCGTTCGGTCAACCATAAAAGTGGGAGTACGGGTGTATATCCCGGGGGCTTTTAACTTCGAGACGAATACCCTATTCTGAATAGAGTTCAGATAAAACAGATAGATGTCTATTTACAGTATATGGACGTCGTGTGTGGGTAATATAACTTTAGCAACGAGTTAAGAAAGAACAATATATCTTCTATTTATAAAAGTAAGTGTTAGTTTTACTATGTTTAACTTAAAAACTACTCAATTGGTTTGGCTGGAAATTCATGAGGAGGTAGTGTAGAATAGGAAAAAAGACATAAGGTACATTTAATCCCGTTCGAAAGTGAGGAAACTGGAAAGAACTACATTTTTCACATACAAGCTGAACTGAAAAAAAAGTCATGTTTGTTTCACTATTTATAATATAAGAATGACTGAACCGATTTGCCTTAAGTTTGATGAGACCGCTTAGAAATAGGCAACGGACGTAGGAAACTTTTTTATCCCGTGTAGAACGGAAACAAGGATTTTTTTTTTTTTTTACTACAAGTTGAACTCTTCTTTCGCTGGAACACCTACTTCAAAATGAAAAATTTCTCTTCACGCTCATATCTCTAAAGAGGTAGTATATCTACAATAAACTGAAGGTAAATCTTACATTGCAATGGGTGGCAAACGTATCGTCAAACGAGCAGTTATCCAATCTTGCCCAATGTTATTTTAATCAGAATGCTGAAAATCAAATTCCTGAGTTTTCCGACTCAAGAATCAATTCTGTGGCATTATATAATGAACATTAATACTGGATTACAGTTTTACACAGGCGATTATTATTGAGAATATTTTGCAAAAGCCTAACACCCCAAAATACCAATGCCCCCATACAACTTTGACCTCTTTTGGTGACGTGTATTTCTTAGCATCAAGAAATCCTTCTTGTTTGCTCTTTTTAATTTTTTTTTGTTGAAGTGAAAACTTCTTTAGCGGCGTTGCGAATTTTTTTTTTGGAATGTGTAAAAACTAAACTCGCTCCAGGACACGTGATCTGATTTGTAAGACGGCGCAGGGCGCTTACGCGAATAAGACGGCACAAAGTTAATATTCAACTTTCCACTTCTGCTAGCACTCCCGGAGTGCAACCTGTCATATTTGTTTCTTGTTAACGCAATTTTAAGGCAACTTGAGGTCAATATAAGCGCAGTAAAATCGATTTGTTATTAGCGGGGTGATCGCAGAACAAATATAGAAAAAAACGTGTATTTAAATTGAGAAACTCCATTTTATCGAGTTGCTTAAAATATATATAAGGTTCGAACCGGTGACGAAATAGAGGCAAGTTAGGATAAGAATTTTGATTTTGGAAATTTATTTTTAATTGATTGAACAAAAATTGATAAAAGAAAGATCGCGCGAATTCGGATAGTGATAAAGCTTTTCGAATTGGTTTTACGTTAATTTAGTCAAGTGAGTTATCGCCTCTGTAGTCTAGCGGTCCGGGTGTTGGACTTGACTGCATGAGAACCCGGGCTCGAATCCCGGGTCGGCCAACAAAAAGAAAAATTGGATTTTTCCAATTTTCTAATAAAAAAATGTTGGTCGGGATTGGAAATGTGCCCGGTTGGCGATAGGCTTGCCACCTATTACATTGTGGGACTTAGTGTCTTCGGCTAGTCGTGGGTGCCTTGGTTGTACCACTGCCTACCTCTTCGCGGATATGGGCGTGAAGATACTTTACTTTACTTTTAGTCAAGTGAGTAGCTTATTAGTAAGCGTGTATATATTGTGTAAATAAGATGTTTTTTAATTCGTTGTTAATAGAAGTGTGCATAAAATGATGACATTATCACTACATAGTATAAAACAAAGTCGCTTCCTATGTCCCTTTGTACGCTTTAATATTTAAAACTACGCAACTGATTTTGATGCGGCTTTTTGAATAGATAAAGTGATTGAAGAGGAAGGTTTATATGTATATTTCATAACCGTGCGAAGCCGGGGCGGGCTGCTAGTTTGGTACATAAGAAAAATTAAACCATAACATGAAAAGAATATACAAAATTACTAGCTGACCCAGCAAACTTCGAATCGCTTGACATCAATGCTTCGATAGTAGCGCAGTCTGCCGGACCCAATATAAAACATTCCAAAATCAACGACTACTTACAAATAAAAAAATGGGACTTCTGGCGCCATCGTGAATGAAGGTGGTCGTAATTTTTTTCATTATTATTGAATTTCATGTTTATGTTAAATAAAATTGGTTAATTTAGGTGGGAACTAGATCAATTTTGTTCAGTAAAAGTGCACAAATGAAATAATCATGAAGAAATTAGTATATCGTCTATTTCCTCGCTGCCGTCAAATCTCCTAGATAAGCTTGAGTAACGAAGCCACCGCTTTACTCAAGACCCTGACCTGACATAACTTTGTACAAAGTGACTTATGACTGTATAAGAATTAACTAATTAACTAACTTGACATTGGCAAAGTAGTCGTGACAAACGATCGAAAGCCATATTTATAAAAGAAGAAGAAGAATAAAAAATAAAGAAAAAAAATTTTTTCAGAGGACCAAATTGTGAATCTAAACCACTCTCGAATCCCGTTGAACACACGCAAAAAAAATCTCAAAATCGCTCCGGAGGAGTTCAGTGACAAACACACGAACACAAAAATTATATATATTAAGACTAGCAATTCTGCAAAACGGAAATGGCCTTTTAATTGAAACTAATAAGTATATTTACAAAAAAGTCCATTTTTGGGAAGTACTTAAAAATAGCAACGCCGTCTCCGTATTAAACTCGTTTCATTGGACTGAAATATTTAAATAACATGAGGGAGCTGGTTTTATTACTGGGGATGCTCCAGACATTCATCTTTACAATATCTTATCTATGTTAATAAAATGCTAGACGGAATATTAAGTTTGAAATTTTGTTATGAGAGTTTGAGAACCATATCCAGTTCCATAAAATAAGAGCACATAATTATATATACATGTTACAAAAGTATTATTAACTAGCTATTACCCACAGTTTTGCCCGCGTTTTTATTTTAGAAGTTTTTACTTTTTTATGTGAGAGGTCAGCTAACACGGCTCTCCTGATGGTTGGAGAAAACCGTAGCCTATTGGCACCACAGATGTTATGTCCTGTAGCCATGATGTAATGCCTATTGTGCAATCTACGGCCTGTCCTACTCACAGAACTGGAACATAACATCGCCATTATGAAGAAAGGAAAATGTAAGGCAACGGATCAGAACCCGGGTAAATTGCTGAACCACTCTACCACTAGTGGTTTTTTAGGGGTGACCTATATTTTAACCGCTGACAGCCTCTTACGAGACATCTAGCAAAGAGACAGATGGTCAATTCCACCACGGGGAATCCAAACGTCAAAGTCATAGTTTCTTGATAGTAAAAAAATAACATTTTAAGGCATACAATGTGAGAGGATCAAAAGTAACGTTAAGTGTTACAGAAGTTACATTCTGGCGACATCAACATTGTTATTCGTTTGGTTGTATATAATATGAATGAATATAATAATGTTAATGCAAGACAAAAAACACTAATTCTGGGTTTTAAGTTATCAGCCTCTGTGGTCTAGCGGTCCGGGTGTTGGACTTGACTACATGAGGTCCCGGGTTCGAATCCCGGGTCGGCCAACAAGAAGAAAATTGGATTTTTCCAAATTTCTAATAAAAAAAGGGGGTCGCGATTGGAAATGTGCCCGGTTGGCGATAGGCTTGCCACCTATCACATTGTGGGACTTAGTGTCTTCGGTTAGTCGTGGGTGCCCTGGTTGTGCCTCTGCCTACCTCTTCGGGGATATGGGCGTGAAGATACTTTTTAAATTTCTAAAATACAAAATTTACGACTTGACAAAACTGAATAATCTGCAAAGTAGGGTATGCCTTTATTCGGTTTTTAAAACAACACTATCAAACCATAAATGAAAAAAAACAAACGACGGGTTGCACTCCGGGAGTGTCGGCGAAGTGAAAACTTGAATATTAACGTTGTGCATTTTTGATGTTTTGGAATGGTAAGGAAATAATTTTGCACGAATTGCTTTAAGTATCAGTATGAAAGTACTATCATTTATGTGGTAGAATACAATATTCATTTGTTGTGCTATCGTACACAAACATGACGACACGAATAATCGCGCATGCGCCCTGCGCCATCTTAGGAATTTTCAATTAGGTCACGTGTCCTGACGCGAGTTTAGAAGTTTTCACCCAATCCAAAAAAGTGCGCAATGCCGCAAAAGAAGTTTTCACTTCAATTAAATTAATTATTTACAGATTAGTCTAGATTTTGAATTTTATCACCTTTATAACGGAAACCGGTAAAGTAAATGGAAACCTTTTTTGAAATCTGCCACCCGTCAAATTTAATAATGATGACTTCAGTTTCACGAGACCTACAGAAAAATAAAAAAAGTAGTCGAGGTTTTTTTTAGTCCCCAGCACTAATTTGAAAAAACTTAATTTTTTTTAAAATTTTGAATTAAATTAATTGATATAGAATAACAAAAAAAAATTCTTGGTTGCCGAAGATCGCCGTTCTTCTGCCTGGCTAAGTTTGGTAATGGTAGTAGTGCCTACAAGGCAGATAACTTGAATTCTTGGTTACGCGAAAATTTGTTTGCCGTTTCTGGTCCTCTTTTGCTAGGTTTGGATTAGTTTGGAAATGGTGGTAGTCTACGGTAGCTTTGGTACGAGTAAAATTTATTAACATTTGAAACTTATCTTATTAATATTCGAAAGGCGAAAGTTTGTATATTTGTTTGTTATTCCTTCACGCAAAAACTGCTTAACCGATTTTCATGGAATTTGGAACACGCGTAGAGGGTAACTTGGATTAACACATAGGGTAGTTTTTATCCCGAAAAAATGTTCCTGTGGGGTCATTAACCACGCGGGTGACGCGACGTATTAATAAAAAAAAACAGAATGTTTAATTATTAAGTAAAATAATATTTTTTTTATAAATATTAAAATATTTACAAACCACAGTGTGTTGATTATGATTGATTAAAAAAAATTGTAACATCTTTTTAACACACGTGTTCAGCAAATAAACAATTTTTATTTCATTTACTGTGCAGCATTTACTCCTATAGTTTTATTATATGAAAGAAATGAAGAAGCAAATAAACAAATTTTATTTCATTTACTGTGCAGCATTTACTCCTATAGTTTTATTAAATGAAAGAAATTAAGAAGTGTTGTGTATGTATAGACAACATTTCTTCATTACAATGTGAAATAAGAATAAACAAACAAATTTACTTCCGCAATCATAATATTTGTGTTTGTGTAGATTGCACAGATAATAAAATATTTTGCCCAATAAACTCGTCTAAAACCAGGACCGGAATTTGAAACATAAAATGCAGTACAATTGCCTGAAACCCAGTTACATACAGTCTGTTAGTTTTCAGCACTCACATATTTGTTGAGTATTTGAATTTTTAAATCCATCTCCGACAAATGCCTCTCGCACTGTAACTCGCCAAATCATATTCAATTTTGAAAGTATTTTCCTGGAAGTATTACGTATTTATTAAACGTTGTATTCATATTGTGTATCCAATTTTGTTTCGAAGTTAAACAAGCACGTTTTGATAGCTACTTTTTTTGGAAAAATAGGTAACAATTCCGGGATGGTCCAAAATAAATTTAATCAAAATGTGCTTTGAAGGTTTTAAATTATTGACACAAAGTCATCGAGGTATACGAAAATGTTTGCGTTACTTATAGTAGTCCATACATTTTTGTGTACCTCAAAAACCACTACTCAGATCTTAATAAAATTTATATGGGACCATCTCGAAATCATCATTTGTTTTGATGTGAAACATCTATAGCCGCACGTAAAACCGGTTTCTGTTGTGGCGACGCCTGCCGTGGCGACGCGTTGCCACGCTATATGATGATATATATATGCAGTAGTGTGTACGGTGTGGCGACGCGTCGAATGCGCAATCAACGATATACGACATCTAAAATAGTATGTCTACTTATTAGTCTAAAATCGTAATATTTTATTTTATCATTATGACATAAAAGTGATAGTTCCTATCACAATATATTTTTTCTGCTTTACTATTACAAAATAATGTCGATGTTTCATATCTGCCAGGCGTCCCATGACGGCACACATTTTTATACTCGTATTAAAAAAATATGAAAACCTAATCCTTATTATTCGCGTCGAATCACGTAACAAATAAATAAAAAATCGGTATTTGCAGTTGGTACGCTTAATTTATTTTTAACAAACTGCAAAAAAGGTAAGTTCTGAATTTCAACTGCATATTATTTTTTTGTTTTTTATTTTTGATGATATAGGAAGGCAAACAAGCAGACAGATTTCCTGATGGAAAGAAATTAACGCCGCCTAGAGACACCAAAGGTGGTAATGGTGTGTTGCCAACCTGAGGCCGGAATGTTAGACCTCGAGCAAAAGTATGGCTATCTTACCCTTCGAAACGTCATGGCCGCAGCTATAGGCAAGGCGGTGGTACCAATCCGGGCGAGTCATTGCAAAACTCTACCACCTAGTCAGATGTCACGGTATTAGTGACAGTAAGCCTATGCTTGCCTTTTACGAGCTACCTGGCAGGAAGGTAGATGGTCTATCTACAAAGGCGACCGGACCAACGACATTACTCGGTTAATACAAACCGATTCAGATGATTATTTTTTTTAAAGGGTAGCTTACCTTTTTAGGTGTTCCGAATATATAGAAATCATTGGAAATATATCGAAAAAAGATTTTTCTAATCGCGGAGTGATACCTTTTATAACAATTGGAGTCAATTTTTGCAGTTTTACTGCTTATAATTATTTGTACCACTTTTATTTTAATTTTGTGGAGATAGTAAGAAGCCTGGTGAGTGATATAGGATACGTTTTGTCTCCAGATCTAAACAGATTCTCAGAGAGCTAAATAACGAATACGCTACAGTTTTACACGGCTACGCCCATGGGCAATACATAGTATCTGATATACACGAAGTTTATTATCGCAGTATAATTACAGTGTTGTAAGGCGGAAGGATTTTGGTTCCTACATTGTGCTCCGAGCGAACATGCAACCACACTCATACATTTTCCTGTCAGATATTGCATTGCTAAAATACATACAAAAATAAGGACTAGAAAATACTAAAAAAAAGAGAAATTCTTTCTGATACCTACCTTTTAACAGATTCCAAAAAAGAGGAGGTTCTCAATTCGAATGTATGTTTATTTTCTTTTTTTTATGTTTTTTTTTTGACGCTATTACTAATCCAATAGCCAACCGAGTTTGATGTTTGTTTTAGAAAGATATCCAATAATTCCGAAACGGTTATATTATTGGTATATTATCCGACTACTGGTATTTTTTTTATGATACTGGAAGGCAAACAAGCAGACGGATTTCCTGATGGTAAGAAATTCACGCCGTCTAGAGACACCAAAGGTGGTAATGGTGCGTTGCCAACCTGAAGCCGGGCCTCGAGCAAAAGTGACCTTACCCTCCAAACCGGAACACGTCATGACGTTATGGCGCAGGAATAGGTAAGGCAGTGGTACCAATCTCTACCACCTAGTAGGATGACACGGTGTTAGTGACGTTAAGCCTAGGCTCGCCTTTTACGAGCTGCCTGTCAGGAAGGCAGATAGTCTTTTCTGCAAAGGAGCCCGGACCAACATGGGGAAGGAATTAAACTTAATAGTCCAGACAATTTTTGCTTATGTTGATGATATCATCATTGATGTTTGTTAGTGTACATTTAGAATTTATGTGGGACCGTTTCGGAATAGTTTGCTAATCAAAAACAACAATGATTGCTACTGACATAACGTTTTGTAATACAATATGGCGGCCAACATTTAAACGGTCAAAATACATTACTTTTATTAAAGTTTTCCAATTTAGTATTATTTATGTCACTAATATTATTATTTGTGAAATGTGTATTTACACAAAATTTCCAAGAAAAAAAATTGCAGATGGTGACCTAATCAAAAGTCGAAAGTCAAAGAGCGTAAAAAGTCTGTTCCTATAGCCATAAGACAATATTTTGGTTAGAAGTGTACACCTGGGGTTGGAGATTTACACAAGTAGCCTACACATGGCTACAGGATAGCGACAAACCTGCAATATTTATGGTGTATATAGGCCACGATGGTCTCTTACTATCAGGAGACTGGTGTGCTTTTTTCGTTGATATCTTGCATAAAAAAAATCTGCAATATTTTCCATTACGTCCAAATCAACTCAAAAAAAAGATATAACTACCTACTTCAATCGCATTAATTTAAAGAATAAAAAAGAAAAAAAAAGAACTGTGAGTTCTTTTTTATTGGACTAAGTTGAGAGTTTCCTAGTTGAGCGAATCCCAAAGTCTAAGATCATGCGTCCTTACCTTAACAATTTTCTATATTTTATTTGGACTGAATATTGATTTCTATACCACAAACCCACACTCAATTAACTTTCGATACTAAATCTTCCTTTCATCAGTCAAATTTTTATTCTTACTAAGAAATCAAAGTATCTTCACGCCCGCCCGCCCGCCGGATTTCCAATCCCGACCAACAT
>NJDC01002306.1:51398-64448 GCA_002245475.1 Calephelis virginiensis
ATTTTTTAAAATCATTTTGAAAGTTTTTGTGATTAAGATGGTTCTTAGCTACAATTTCAGGATAGACCATGTCGGGGGCTATTTAAAATTTTATGATTATTACAGGAGGTATTATTGACAGATGAGCCTGTGCAAGCTCCATCTGATTTGTCATCTTTTAATGTTAATGTCACTCTGCTCTGTACACTTAGTAATAGCACACAATACTTACAAAGTTCCTACATTCTATATTTCCTTTATTAGTTCCTTCAATCTGTCCAGAATCATGCCGACTAATAATTGGATCACACACCTTAGTCATGTTAAGAAGGATGGTTATATAACCGTCCTATTAAAAAGTATTTGGATCTTTCTAACCTCTATATGTTATTGTGGTCTCGGGAGAACCGTATAACATACAGTACCTTAATGTCAATATCTCAGAAGATCTTGGCAGATGTGCAACCAGGGTCCCCACGACTAGCCAAAGACACTGAGTCCTACAATGTGGTAGGCGTCAAACCTATCGCCAACCAATCCCAGTTAAGTTAGTTGCTTTTTCTTTATAAAATTAATAAACCACTTTAGTTGTCCGACCCTGGGATGAATGATGAACCGAGAACTCATGAAATCAAGACTAACAACTGGACCGCTAAACCGCAGAGTCGGTAATATGGCTTATGTAATTGTATCAAGTAATTAGTGATAGACCCGAAGAGAACGTCCATGTTACAAGACTAAACTATCGACTAACACATAATCCTAAGCATTTGTAGTAGAAAATAATATTAATAGGCTAATCTTCTAGATTAAAATCATTAATTCAATATTTTTGAAGGGACGTCTTATAATTCGATAGAGACGGCTGCACGCACCAAAAAACATGTCTTATTCGGCGTTACCTCTCTCTGAGGCGTGCCATTTAAGGCTTGAAGTGCAAGCGAGAGCGCGGAACGAGCGAAAAAGAGGCACAATCGGCCTCCGTTCTTATGACGTTGTCACGTTCAAATATCGTCAGAAAACTGACTTTACAGACAACCGCTTTTTTAATTAATAAACAGCCTTTGAATTTTTTACACATTTGCTTGTAATGTGGGGGTTTATGATCACAAGGGTCGTAGAGTAAGGCTTAGTAGGCTCATTATCCTAGAGATTAAATTCGGATACTGTGTACTGTGTGTGGAAATAGCTTCCATTTTTATTACAACTAAAGCTATTTTGGAAGATTGAAAAATATATATAAAATCAAAAATATGTTTAAAAATTAAAAAATATCTTCGCTTCTGTGGTCTAGCGGTCCAGGTATTGGACTTGATTGCAATAGGTCCCGAGTTCGAATCCCGGGTCTGGCAACAAAAAAAGGAAATTGAGTTTTTCCAATTTGCTAATAAAAAAGTTGCTCGGAATTGTATATGTGCCCGGTTGGCCATAGGCTTGCCACCTATCATATTGTAGTACTTAGTGTCTTCGGCTCGTCGTGGGTGTCCTGGTTGTGCCTCTGCCTACACCTTGGGGGAAATGGGCGTGAAGATACTTACTTACTTTACTTATTAAAAAATGTTTATATATATACAAATCATGTGCTGTTCGTTAGTCTCGCTAAAACTCACAAAATGGTTGAACCGATTTGGTTAATTTTGGTTTTGAACTATTTGTTCAAATCCAGCTAAATCCAGTGGTAAAAAGATGACATAAAGGGAAAAACTGTGAGGAAAGTAGAAAAAAAACATTTTAATTTTCCCTTACTAACTGAACGGGTGGAACAAAGTTTACCGATAAAGCTAGTTACAGTAGTACTATTTATATTATGCGCTTCGGCTGTATTCGTCCAGCTACGGCAATCCGAATGTGTTTTGAAGATATCTATATGGAGTTGCTATTACATAATTAGTCATTTCGCTTAAACTTAGATTAGGTCAGACAATTTAAAATGAAAGTATAGAGTGTAAAAAGAGTAAAAAGTGTAAAGCCAAAGAGCATAATGTAAATAGTACTACTGTATTAATATATAAATAGTTATTAGAAATCTAACTGAGTCAATATACTAACTAAAGAACACTACATATTATAAAACAAAGTCCCCTAGCCACGTCTGGCTTGATTCAGTTCTTGAAAAACTCAGAAAGTATAAAATAAATTTTCATGCCTTTTTATAAAAAGTTTGCGTTATTCCTAAGAAAGGTTCTAATATATATTTAGGCAATGGTTTGATAAAATTGTTTAAATATGACAATGTTTTGTTCATCTAGTCGGAAAAATTTAAGCCCAGTGGGGGCATTCACAAAAATCGCTCTGAAACCCTATGAGATGTAACAACAGAATGTATATTAAGATTGTTCCTCTTTCACAGATCTACAAAAAAGTGTGGTCTAGCGGTTTAGTTGTTGGACTTGACTGCCTAAAGTCCCGGGTTCGAATCCCGGGTCGGCAACAAAATGAAAATTGGGTTTTTCCAATATTCTAATTAAAAAAAAACGTTGCTCGGGATTGGATATGTGCCCGGTTGCCGATAGGCTTGCCACATATCACATTGTGGGACTTAGTGTCTTTGGCTAGTCATGGGTGCCTGGTTGTGCCTCTGCCTACCTCTTCGGCGATATGCGTGAAGATATTTTTATTAAAATATGTCTCTTATCACGTGGTATTTGTGAAGCTATTGCAATGTGTCCGTTTAAACAGTTTCCTAAAACTACATTAACATTTTTCAATTTAAATACTTAAGCTATGTTAAACATTTCATGTATAATGTATACTTAGGTTTTTTTTCTCGCACTGCAACTTTGAATTATATTGTGAAAACGTCAGTTAATATCCCAAAATAAATTCTTCACGACTCACAAGGCTGATTAAGAAAATATGTTTAGAAGTGACAAGCAATTAGTTGATTAAATTTGTACAACTTTAGAAGCAATTATCTTAAATACCATGGACAATTTAAAAACAATATGCCTCAAGCTTTTCAAAGAGAATAACTTCGACTTTATTACCCACCATTAAAACTGGGTTAGAACTTTTTAAACACTCTGAGTTTATTACACTTTATCAGATAATGTTGAAGTAGGTTGCAAATTGCTTGAAAGACATACTTTAATCGTAAAGTTTTTGATAGTAGATGCTTGTCTTTATTATAACAAAAGTATCATTAAAATTTGAAAAAAACGACGGGTTGCACTCTGCAAGTGCTGGCAGAAGCGAAAACTTGAATGTTAACGTTTTGCATTTTTGATATTTTGGAATGGTTAGGAAATGATTTTGCACGAATTCCTTTAATTATCAGTTTGAAAGTAATCGTTTATGTGGTAGAATAAAGTATTCATTTATTGCGCTATCGTACACAAACATGACAACACGAACATTTGCGCAAGCGCCCTGCGCCATCTAAACGCAACATCAGGCACAGGCTTACATTTTACAGGCCGTAGAAAGAGAGGGGGATACTTCTTCTCCTACTATTCACTCTCCATCCATCTTATGAATTTTCGATCAGGTCACGTGTCCTGACGCGAGTTTAGAAGTTTTCACCCAACCCAAAAAAAGTGCGCAACGCCGCTAAAGAAATTTTCATTTCAAAAAACTTAGCAGGAAGAATCGCTGCGGAATATGGAAACAAGAACAAAAAGTGTCTGGTCCAAAACTATAGCAACTAAACCACGTCATATTCTTAGATGTTATATAGCTGCTATAGTCTAGCCAGCCTCGTGTAGTCTAGCCAGACAATAATCTATACTTTTTTGCACTTGGAGGAATTCCATTATAATATACACACATTTATAAAAACAGCTATTGTATTTTTCAACACTACACTTTATTTAACGCTTTATGTTAAACTTCAGGTAACCGTTTCCACTTTTCACTTTTTAGGGCTTTACAACTAAAAATAAATAAGTCAATTTTATTTCAACGTTCAGTAGTTGGTTACTAGTTACTGCCGTTACATAAAAAAAACAGTTATTACAGTTGTCAAAGTAACAATAAGTAAACAAACCACAAATTACAACCAAATCTGTAAATACTCGTAGATTATTATTATGTAGTAATAAAACATCGACCATACATCCCAATAGACGCTGCATATAAGGCAACACGGTTCTGTCAACAGATAAGTGTAATTGTGCTAATGTAGCTTATTACTTAAAAAGATATGAACAGTAATGACCAGGTTTGTGACCTGTAAACATTTTCGCGTTATTGTATAAAAAATAAAAAAAATAGATTTAAAATGACTGTTTGTTCAATTAAATGGTACAGTAAAAATAAGCCGCACTTCACATTACCGAAGAGATGGTACAACTTTCCGTAGGTTAATTAAAAATAATAACATTCATAATTATATTTTAAATTATTTGATATTTATCGGAGTTCATCTTATACTGGTCCATCATTGTTAGATGCGGGCTTATATAGCTTTCTTACACATGTGATTTTCAAGCTATCACTTTCTTTTGCATACAGCTAGTGATGAACTAATGTGCAAATCTATTTTATCGATATTTTTGTTTATGTATCCTGAATAGGATACCGGTCTTGTACCGGTATTGTGTGTATTTTATCGATAAATTTAAACACTTACAAAAACAATAAAAAACTTCTTACCCTGTGTACTTTTGAGTTGGCCTCTGGATAGTTACTCTTTTTCATGTGAAAAGTCAGCGAACAAGCACACGGCTCTCTTAATGGTAACAGATAATCATTGCCTATAGACACCATTGATGTTACAGATGCGTTGCTGCCCTATGGTCGGAATCTACGGCCTATTGTGCAAATCTACTGGTTTCCCTACCCTCCGAATTGGAATGTGACACTGTCATTATAGCGGCAGGGATGGGTAAAGCGATGGATAACTACCCAGGGAAGTTGCTGCACACTACTTTATCACCAGTGATCCTGTTGACAATTACCTGTTTTACCTGGCAGAGGGGCAGGTAATCTATTTTAGTCAGCGGACCCGCACCAACACGATGGAAAACTGAACTTCTGAACTAAACGCGGAAGAGGGTGATGTTACTTGTCATTGAATAACTCAAAAATAGTTGAGCCGATTAATTTGAACTCTTTTAAGTGCATTATATCTGGGTGATATAAATTCAAGACTGGTTCCGGTAGGCGATGTTGAGGTCAGTATGTCATAAAACTTTCAAAGGGCTGGGACAATTTTAAAACTATTTTGTTTACAGTATTTCAACGATATTCTGAAGTTCAGGTGGGAATTACTCGAATGAATTAAAACAATTCGATTTGATAAGTATGTCTTCTATATCAGGTATCCACAAGATCATAAAGTGAAAAATTCTAATTTGGTTTAAAGAAACCAGACGAGAGAATTGGTTTCCGAATTCGAAAATCATTTTGCAGAAGATTGTTTTATACACTTTACGCCACTGCTGCTTCATGCCAATGCTAGACCACATCCTGCACAACACATGGCTTCTCAATTAGAAGAGCATCAATTGGAAGGTAAAAAAAAAACATCCACCTGAACCTAGCTCCAACCGATTACTATTTTTTTTCGAAAAATTCAATTTCGATGGGGCAGTCCAAACCACGTCCAAAGATTTTATTGATTCCCGTTCGAATGGTTTTTTATTAGAGGGATCAATAAATTACCTATGGAATGGCAAATTTGCATAGGAAACAATGGTTCATACTTTGATTAAATATATATATTACATTAAAAATGTTTGACTTATGTTGTCCCCCTACAAAACGCCAATAACAGATGTAAGGACCTAATATATTCAAGTACGGATATTACTCTCAACCGCAAAAATGTGTGACTTTGACACGTTGACTTGCATAGCTGCGATGTGACGTGCAATAACAAAATGCGATATAATCCGTTACAATGTCGTACTTCATAAAATAAAAGGCATATTGATAAAATACATTGTATTAAATATGTCTCATCCCTAATCTTACATATCTGTTTATGAATATGACGTGTTGTCATTGCACAGGCCAATAAGAAAGCAGTTCCTCGCTTTCCCGCACCTCAGCTATTTGCCAGATATTTGTGGTCGATGTAATAAAACGAAGAAGGGAAAGAATAAAGATTGCGTTCTGTACACATTCCACTACCAAGGTTCGTTTTTTTATGGGAAAAAATGTACCCAATGTAAATTTTCTGTTAAAAAGGAAGATGTGCAATGTACTTTAATGAAGTGTATCTGCAACTCAGTCAAAAGAAAACAGTTTACTGTTTTTTTTAATAATAGAAACAATAAAGAGATAGGTATAATATATTTAATATAAGTTTATAAGGGTACGTCACTTGCACATTTCCGGGTTATTTTAATATTAAATTAAACTGTCAAACGTAAGGTGCTTTAACTCAGTGTTAAATACTTTTTTTTAAGTGTAGAAAATCCCCCCGGATACCCACCGCTCTCGGGGGAGAGCAGCAGGTTATGTCGGACTCGAACCGACTAGAAACCACACTATGACAGATCCTCTCCCACGACTGCTGAGAGCGTGCACCGCTGTGACTCCCATGCGACACACTCCCCCATCGTATTGGACGCTGTATCCTCGGCATCCCGCATTCGTGGCAGGCGGGGGTCGCCTCGCGAAGTGAAGCAGATACTTCCCAAAGCATCCGTGCCCGGAAAGCACCTGCACCAGTCGGAAGGTCAGCGACCCGAACCGCTGCTGCAGCCACCCTCGGAGGATCGGCCTAATGGCCTCCACCGTCCTCTGTTCTGGGACCGGTGGGAGGAGGTCCTTCTTCCACCGCTCCAACATGGAGTCCCACGCCTGCCTCTGCATGTGCCTTACGTCCTCCCATTCCGGAGACTCCCCGCGGAATCTCGCCGACGACACATAGTTGTAAACGTCAGCGAAAACCCTAGCCTGAAGCTCCCAGGGGGGATCACTGGCAAGTACGCATGCCGCCGTTCAGGACGCCGACTGTTAAACTTAACCCAGGAACGTGCAAGTGGCCCTAAGTAGAGTAAGAGTGTTTTAGCTAAGCTGTAATCTAGTGAAGCTAAAATAGTTTATACATTCCTATATGATACTTGGATTATTAATAGATTTTTGGAATAAGACAATATGAAGTTGTCGTCTTTACTATCTGAAAAAAAAAACAAAATAAAGAAAAAAAAACCTATGACGTAAATGTAATAACACTATAATGGTCATCTACTTTATACCAAACGTAAGAAGCTTTTTATGTTTTTGTGTGATTACAGTTTATGAATGATCTACGCTACAATCTCATCTGTGGTCTAGCGGTTCAGGTGTTGGACTTGACTGCATGAGTCCCAGGTTCGATTCCTAGATCGGGCAACAAAAAGAAAATTTGATTTTTCCAATTTTCTAATTGGATATGTGCCCTGTTGGCGATAGGCTTGCCACCTATCACGTTGTGGGACTTAGTGTCTTCGACTAATCGTGGGTGCCCTGTGCCTTTGTCTACCTCTTCGGGGATATGGGAGTGAATATAATTTACTTTTACTTTTACGCGAGACTTTCGACGCAAGGAATAAAAATTAAACAAATTCTGCAACACGATGTAACAATCTCTCATTCCACTAGCTTATGTGTAACTTCAAGCTGTCCCCTATGCAGAAAATGCCTTCATTCCTGATAGCTCATAATATGCGGGTATAGTCTAAATAGTTCATGAACAATAAAACCACTTTAGTTCGTTTCAGCATTCTACCATAAGTGGTTTTGTTGCATCTTACCTGGTGCCGCCATGCATAACAGGTAGCCGGATGCCAGTCTGCTTATTACGCTTTCACGGCTAAAAGGCTGGACCGATATCGACAAAATCTGGGCCCTTACCACGAGTTTACGCTTGTTAAGCTTACAATACTCGCAACCGGCTCTGTAAATGATTTGTATTAAAACTTTGAACAGCGCCTCTATCGGTAACTAAGAGAAACACATTTTTAGACCAAAAGTGTCACAGATTTTGACAGACTTCGACACGTAACTTACTGAACGTAATCTATGTCTACATGATATTAACTCATGGTAAAGGCACTGACATAAATATAGTCAAAAAAAACTACCCTAAAAAGACTAAAATAGGGAATACACATTTTGTATGACAACTTCTTCTACAGTGACGAAGTCGCGAATGAACAGCTTATCTTATTAATATTATAAATGGAAAAGTTTGTATATTTGTTTGTTACTCCTTCACGCCAAAACTGTTGACCCGATTTTCATTAAATTTGGTACACACATACCTAAGATTCTATACTTCTTATCGTCGGTGCTTGGTGGAATTCCATTCTTGATGCAATTTACTTGGAAACACTTTTTATATAGCCCTGAGTTGTTATATAGCCCTGATGATGCTTGTATAGCGAAACCGGTTGGCTAAACCATAAAAATAAAAAAATAAAATATATATTGTGGAAAGTACAACATACCTAAGCTTCCTGGGTTTTACGCATAAGATGGTTTTCATATTGAAAAATTGTTGCTATGGGACCATTAACCACACGGGCAACGCCGTGGGCAACAGCTAGTTTGAAATAAAAACACAGAAAAAATATTTGGCTCCTAATATTGACCTAATTGAGAATTTAAAATGACTCGTTTCCTAGTACATGATCAAACAGATTTTCACATCAAAGCTATGTTTGACGTTTCTAAAAACGTATATCAACAACAGCTGGAAAATGTTGTTGATTACGTAAATATTATTTTCAGACACATATTAGATCCCCTAATTCTTCAGTAGCTTAAAAGCATAAATAAAAATCGCAAATATGTCTTGTGAAAAATTCACTAATCGAGTTTACGAGCAAAAATTCAAATAAGCATTTTATAAATATAAATCACAACTTTGCTCTTCTCTCTTTTTATCCACAAACACCCAAAAACAAAAAAGATTTTGATACCGTTTTTATTGTCGCCCTCCCTATCGGAGAAGCGGCAGGTAGTAAGAAGTGGGTCTAGAAGTATAAATAATTAGCCCGATTAATGGTTTAGGGTATAATCATTCTCCGCCACTACACATTACAAGATATAGGTATTTTAATGTTCACTGGTCTGAGTTCTTGTAGATCGGCAGCCTCCGTCTTCTAGACGTAAAACAGATTCTGATAGGGTTATAGCCTTCTCAGTTAAGGGTTAAGTATATAATGCACTCAGCTGACAAGTTAGTTGGACGTCCGGAGTTCAGTATCCTCCAACTCAAGCAGTGAACCTCTGGAAGCCAGAAAGGGAATGGATAAACCCTGGTTCATGGAGTGCCTTAATCGTGGTCGTAGATGGCCAAGACACATTCTTTTACATTTTTTGTAAGCAAGCACACATCAATTTAATTACAGGCTGTGGCACAGAGAATTCACATAATTTTAATAAAATGGAAACTCACCAAGTATGCGGATCTTTCTTCTTATAAAATAATTGTAATAGCGTTAGAATCATTTAATTAGAGCTCACTGATATTTTCAAATTATTTCTAAATTCCTTTTAGTAACAGGATTTAAGATCGGTGTCGATACAAAGCGTCCGTATGACCTCTTTTAATTTTCATTAACGGCCGGTTGTGTTGCCAGTGCCTGTCCGATATAAAAGCTTAGAATCGATACATGCTAAGTTGCTTTTTATAAAAAATATTTATTAAAGTTTATTAATTGTTACCTGTATTATATTTATTTAGGTATTCTAAGGATATACAGTATATATTTATTTTATTTACTAGTTATAATAGTTTTATTTAATTTTTTTTTACTTGGGATTATATAACGCTACACTGTTACAGTAAGGACCAATCCACCAAGAAGAGTAAAACCTAGCGTAAAGATGCTACCTAGCTACCTCTATAACCTTCCTAAAAATATATAAAAAGAAGTATCCAATACGTAAATATATTAGATATTAAGTTATTAAAGTATCTTATTAGTAAGTTATTATTAGATACATACCGTATGTTTCTGTTGACTATTATATACGAACCGTCACGAACACCGTGACATCCTATTAGGTGGTAAAGTTTCGCAGTGACTTGTCCGGATTCATACCATCGCCTTACCTATTCCTTCCGCCATATTGTCCAATGCTTGCCGTTGACCTGTTCCGGTTCGGAGGGTAAGGTAGCTGGTCAACTAACTTTGATGTACGTACATGTATTCATAATTTTTTTAATTATTTCAAGTGTCCGTTGTTATATTTAGCTTCCATCGAATATATACATTCTTTAAAACACATTAAGTATATTCACATCCCTGTTGCTTTTGGGGCATATATGGACAGTTTCCGATGTCCTTTAATATTGTGATATACTAGCAGCGCGGTGTGTGCTTCGCTACGTGTATGATTACATGAATGACATAACACAACAAAAGACAAAGTTAGAAAAAAGTTTCAATATGACAGTACAATCCCCATCTAAAAAATTATTCAATTGATTTGTTACAAAAAATGTGATAAATGAAGAACCGATTTTATGCAAATTTCATATAAACCATCTACTAAATAGTCCGTACAAAGCCTAAGCATTTGGTTTGGATAGGTGAGCCTGTTCTTGAGTTATAAAATTACAACGAAAAGTGGCATTTTGATTGTTATATACATAGATCTGGAGATGTTGTCTAAAGTGAAAGTATTTTATTGAATCAGGCGTTACTTTGCGGAAATCCATTATAAAAGATGTAAAATAAGCCTTTATTTTGCTAATTCCGCGTAATTAGCAAAATAAAGGCTTATTTTACATCTTTTAAAGTGAAAGTAATCAAAACAAAATTTATCAAAATATAAAAATGTATTGTAACTTATATTTCCGATTTTGTCACTTACTCACTTATCAAAAATCATCTGTCACTTCCAGAAGTCCTTTTTTATGACATTGGAAGGCAAACTAGCAGACGGATTTGAGGGTTAAAAATTCAAGCCGCCTAGAGACGCCAAAGGTGGAGTTGGCGAGTTGCCAACCTGAGGTCGGGATGTTAGGACTCGAGCAAAACTAAGTTTACCAGCTAGATTACCCTCCAAACAACACGTTGCGAAGCTATGGCGGCAGGAATAGGTAAGGCGGCGGTACCAATCTGGATGAGTCGCTGCGAAACTCTAAAATGGACGTAAGAAAAATATGAAGTTTGAATCGCATAGTTGTTATACTTTAGCCTTTTTATTAATAAACACGGAGTAAAGTACTTCAAGGTTCAACCTAGTACTATAGTCTTTATTACAATGTGACACAGACTATTTTATAAAAAAAAAGTATATTCACGCCCATATCCCCGAAGAGGTAGGCAGAGGCACAACTAGGGCACCCACGACTAGCCGAAGATACTAAGTCCCACAGTGTGAAAGGTGGCAAGCCTATCGCCAACCGGGCACATATCCTATCCCGAGCAACATTTTTTTTATTAAAAAATTTAAAAAACCCAATTTTCTTTTTGTTGCCTGACCCGGGATTCGAACCCGGGACCTCATGCAGTCAAGTCCAACTACTGAACCGCTAGACCACAGAGGCGATGATAATATCAGCTTAATTTTAATCTACCATTAGTTCATGTATATTAATAAGATGGTAGGATGAATCATATCATAAATTTCCGATTTGGCACTGACTCACTTATCAAAATTCATTTGTTACTTCCAGAAGTCCTACAAAGTAAAAATATACTTGAACTTTCCACATAATACACTCATAATATTTGCCTCCGCTACGCAAACTTGCAAACTGGATTATGTTCATGGTACAGTAATTCCAACCCTTTCCCTTCAATCCTATACGATTGAAGTCACCTACTAATCGAAAAGAAAAATTGTTTATGTCAGAAACAGAAAAATATTCTGCCAATTCAATGTCATTACAAATGCAGTAAACTGTTTAATATTATTAACTAGCGGCCCGCCCCGGCTTCACACGGTTATGAAATATACATATAAACCTTCCTCTTCAATCACTTTATCTATTTAAAAAAACCGCATCAAAATCCGTTGCGTAATTTTAAAGATTTAAGCATACAAAGGGACATAAGGACAGAGGAAGCGACTTTGTTTTATACTATGTATTGATGAGTAGTAGAAATAAACTATGCATATATACATATTTTCACGCCAAGTCCCTTACGGGTTGGCAGAGAGTTTCTAGTGCCAGACCTCACGATCCTGACAAACCTGTCTGGCGTCCTTCACATTCATTACCCTTTTCATACAAACACGCCGGTTTAGGAGACTGTTGACACCACCCTCGGATAATATCCGAGTCATCTGGGTGCTCATTATGTATCTCAGTTGCCAACTCAAAAGGAAAAAGCGTGCATCAAATGGCTACCAAATAACGTCATTTGAGATTGCTATTTTCTCGATTGAATTTCTGTTGGTCACTGGAGATAGCATTTTTTTTTTTTATGTTTTATTTTTATGTTATAGGAAGGCAAACAAGCAGACGGATTTTAATGGTAAGAAATTCACGCCGACTAGAGACACCAAAGGTGGTAATGGTGCGTTGCCAACCTGAGGCCGGGATGTTAGGCCTCGAGCAAAAGTAAGTTTACCGGCTACCTTACCCTCCGAACCGGAACACGTCATGACGTTATGGCGGCAGGAATAGGTAAGGCGGTGGTACCAATCCAGGCGAGTCGCTGCCAAACTCTACCACCTAGTCGGATGTCACGGTGTTAGTGATGGTAAGCCTATGCTCGCCTTTTACGAGCTGCCTAGCAAGGAAGGCTGATGGTCTATTCTACAAAGGAGCCCGGACCAACACGGGGAAAATATAAAACACGTCATTTAACAGCTTTTAGTTGATATACACTTTTTCATTTTGAGTTGGCCACTGAGATACATAGTTGGCACCCTGATCATGGAATGTCAACCTTGTTAAATCGCAATATTTTAAAACATGTTCTTATTTCAAATTTCATATCTATCATATAATTAAATTTAGGGTATTATTTTTATATGCATGATATTATAAATGCTAAATATTTTTTTATATGTTTAGTGAGTGGACACATTTTTACACCAAAATCCACTGATTTCATCGAAATTAAATAAAGAAGTTAGTTAAACTAAGGAAAAAGACAAAGGCTAAAGAACTAACCTCAGTAGGAGGACGAAGTCGCGGCCAATAGCCAATAACATATCAAAAGGTCATGA
>NJDC01002306.1:67687-88887 GCA_002245475.1 Calephelis virginiensis
AATCTTTAACTTTGTGTTTAAACAAAAAAATATGTTTTAGTATCACCAGTTTTCTCGTGCATAGCAGTATATTTAAAAAAATCACCTCAGACGAAATTTGATTTGAACCTTTCGTATTTTTTTCGCCTTTAGCGGTCCGACGTCGCACTTGACTTCTTGAGGTCCCAAGTTCGATTTCCGGGGCGGGCAACAAAATAAAAAATGTATATTTTCAAATTTCTATTAAAAAAATTACGTTGCCCGGGATTAGATTTAAGTCCGTTTGGCGATAGGCTTGCCATCTAACACTTTGTTAGACTTAGTGGCTTGTCCATGGCTGATCGTGGGTGCCTTGGCACAAAAGGCACAAGCCTTTGCCTACTTCTTCGGTGATATGAGCGTGAAGATACTTTTTTTTATTTATTCTTGTTAATTTATTCCTTGTTCGTCAGAAAATATTTCACTACATTTTTCGAGTCCTCAATAGATCAAGTTTTCAGCGAGATACGGAAGAGTATAGGTTGAAACCCAGTCTGACGTGATTTTTTTAAATTTTGTGATAATTAATGTCAATCATAAAACATCAATATAAATTATCAATTATAGTCATTCATTATTACTCATAATGAAAAGTTTAAATTTAGCTACTTAGTTTAAGGCTAAGTTTAGTTTGCAAAATGATTATATTATTATCCAATTATTATTTAGATTTTTTCCTTATAAAGTCTAAAGGTTCGGTGTATGGCTTGACTCCATGGAGTCCCGGGTTCAACCCCGAATAGGGCAACAGAAACAAATTGTGTTTTTTTTCAATTTTCTAACAAAAATAACGCTACCCGGGATTATATATATGCCTGGTTAGCGAAAGGCCATCTATGACATTGTGGGACTTTGTGTCTTTGTCTAGTTTGCCCTGGTTGTATGCCTACCATTTTTGTGCTTATGGTGAATGTTTTTTTAAGTTTTGTGCTCTACAATCGTTAAATGATTGTCTGTTCGTTAATTGCTACGATATCCTGAAATTTTTTTTTTTCTAATTATTTAATTTTTTCTAATTATTAAAAGAAAAGGAGAAATAAATTGAAGGTCAAATGCTGCGTGGCTGAAATTCTAGTTCCCTTACTATTTCGTGGTTTTACTCTGCTATGCTGAACCAATTTTAATATCACGATAAGGGAATCAAACGTGATAATAGCGAACAAGTATGAAATTATGTAAAACAATCATTGTGAGGATACCATAGTAGTTATCTTACTTCTCGAGTTTTGAGGTTTGCCAAAGTACTGCTTTGCTTACCCTCCAGCATGGAACACGACTGTGATCAGCACTGATGATATTGCGTCAGGAATAGATAAGGCGTTATTACCAATTTTGAGTATTTTATAATCTAACCTTATATTTTATTATATATTTTAATCATTATAAAAAAACACCTAAATTATTTATGATGTAGTATATATGTACCCATGTTCACAGTACACATAGAGTAGGTACACATAAGTGTACCCACCTAGTACACATTAAACATGTGCTGGGTGGGTACCTAGTACATGATTAATTCAAATTCTAGTAACAGGATATTAAGCTCGTTGAGTCCTACTATCCAGCTTTCAAAACTAATATTAACAGAGCGCAATAAGCATAGAAATTAGTCAAGCTATTCATGTCGCATCATATGTTCAACATGTTAGTTGAAATGAGGCCAGGAAGCTTATCGAGTTAGACAACTACTGAATTGGTGAGATTATTATCACTTTAGACATCTTGAACGATTAGTTCTACTAGCATGTGAACTCTGAAGCTAAATAATCTAATGCTTATCTAACAGTAAAACGTCGATATAGGTTTCGCTGTTATGTTTCGTTGCCGGGTAAGATGAGCTTACGTCAAACGTAAATAACTTCTTAAACTCATACTGTCAACACACCGTTAAAGTTTTTAGTAGTTTTAAGAATTTTATGTGTAGGTAAATAACATATTTTGGCGTTCCAATATGTACAAATTATCAAAAGTTAGACCCGATAGCGCGAAACTTAACACGATAGATTTATTAAGCTGTTACCGGCTGCATAACCGATTCAAGTTTTAGGTTTTTTGTAGAATACTAGTTCTTTATATCTGTGGTTATTTTGGTTCGGGCCTTCTGTGTAGAATTTTCCATCTGCTTCTTGCCTAACATCACGAGGTCCACTTAGGTTAAATAAGTCATTTTTAAAAACACTACCACAATTGGTAGGCTTGGTCGGGTAAGGTTGCCGCCTTACTTATTCCTGGCGCCGTAATGAGTGTTATATATTGGTTTGGAGGGTAATCGGTAAACCTAATCCGGGTCACAGAAAAACGACGCCACTTTAAAATCCATGTTTTTTATAGGCCAAGGCAGTCTCTTAGTATCAGAAAAGCCATATATTTGTTCGCTGTTTTAAAATTTAAAACATAACAACATAAAAAATAGGCATACAAAGTATTTAAATGTACGTACAAATTAATTGAACAGTACAATTTTCTTTTGTGCATGCAGTACAAAGATTCTTATCGTCTACTAATGCCCAGTTCCTATATTCAAGAAACGAGTCAGTTTCTTAGTATCTTATTGGTAAGATTGCTAACAACGGTTGCTCGTTTTCGACGGTTAACTCTGAACATTTTTGAGTATTAACTCTCCGTTACTTTGAGTGAACTACAAATGGTTAAACTTACGGATTACGTTTCGTTGATTATAGGAACCAGACATAAGTAGATTATCAAACTATAACGTTTTATTAATATTTTGTTCCTTTTGCAGCTCTATGGCGAACACACTGGCTTCCTTAGATCTCGGTTACAACGAATTTACCGTAATACCTGAACAAGGATTAAAAGACTTAAAAGTTCTTAATTGGCTAAACTTTCAAAAGTAAGAAATTAATATTCTATTTTGTATTTGCATACCTTTGATAAAGTTTAACCATGCTTTTTTGTTTTAGTAATTACATATCAGAAATCGGTGCTGAAATTCGCTGGCATCATTTAGAAGACACACTGACAAGTTTGGCTTTAAGCAACAATCAAATTACGGAATTGAAACCGAAGGCGCTAGCGACATTAAACCACCTCGTTCAATTAGATTTAGAGGGAAATAACTTGCAAACCCTTAGCCCGGATTCCCTTCCATCTTCCCTAACTGTTCTAAAGTTATCAAACAATTTTTTACACAAAATATCCTGTGATGTAATATTTAATCTTCCTAGGTTACAAGTTCTTCACATGAGACATAATTTTATTACTTTCGACGCTAATTTAACTAGTTCAATTAATAAAAATAAAAAAATAGAAAAATTAGATTTAAGCAATAACAAAATAACTGATAATTCTGATATTCTTATTTTTAGAGAAGTCCAAATAAGACAAATCATTTTAGACTTAAATGACTTGACAGTAGTTCCCAAATTTTTATACACTAATAATCGAATAGAAAGGCTGTCGATATCATATAACAAACTAACTTCTATATATCGAGATGTGTTTATTTCACTTAAAAATTCGTTGGAACATTTGGAAATGGAACATAACAAATTGTCCCATTTACCAGATAGCTTGTCGCAGGTCGTCCGACTGAGGCATTTGTCTCTCGCTTACAACCAATTGGAAGATTCTCCTTCACTTCCGAGTCGTATTCAAACGCTTTTGCTTGCCGGTAACTTTTTATCGTCGATACCCTCTGCACTTCAATCCCTCGAGCCTGGTTCAATTCGTTATCTGGACTTAAGCTACAATAGAATCTCTATTTTGTTACCTAATGAATTCCGAGACTGGTCCACTTCTCTTGGCACGATTAATTTAAAAGGAAACAGGATTGCACAGATTTATAAGAACGTTTTTCCCGTTCACATGCCAGTAAAAGAAATTAATTTAAGTTTCAATGACTTGTATTACGTACACCCACAATCGTTTAGTAATTTAACTGGTTCACTACATGTTCTGGAAATGTCTGCTACATTATTTAGTGGATATTTTCCCCTTGAATTAGACGAGGGGTTAGAAAATCTAAGCTGGTTGTCATTCGATAATAATGATTTCCATATTTTAAGATTATCGGAAATTATATTATTTCCAAACTTAAAATATTTAAATTTAGATTATAATAGAATTGTTGATATTGTTACAGATGAAGAAAATCGAAACGTTTCATTATCGCTAACAAATTTTAGAATATCGTATAATTTTTTAACTTTTATTCCCAGCAATACCTTTTCATACATGCCGGAGTTGAGAAACTTAGATTTATCTTATAACCGTATCAGTAACTTGAGTAAGAATAGCTTTACGAACTTATCCAATTTAAGATATTTATCTCTGGCGGGTAATATAATCGATACTGTGGAAATAGGGGCGTTTTCTAATTTACCAAAACTAGAGATATTAGAGCTCCAAGGAAATAACTTGACATATTTGAACCTCAATTCCTTTCATAACATTTCTAATCAGGATATTACGTTTACCTTAAACGTGAGTAGAAATTATATTAAAGTTATTGACGGAGACATAACGATTCCTGTCAATATATTTGATGGATCCAACAACGATTTTTATGAAGTGCCAAATAACTTTTTTTTAAGTGTAAAATCTTTTGTAAGACAAATTATTTTATCTCGTAATAAAATTACCCATATTTCAAACGAAGCGTTTGGTCAGGCGATATATTTAGAAATTTTAGATTTACATAAGAATAGTATAAATGTTATAAAAAGAAAATCTTTTACAGATCTTTTAAGTTTGCAAATACTAGACATATCTTATAATTTAGTTTATCAGCTCTCTGTAGAACAATTTCATAATTTACGCAAATTAAGATATTTAAAAATGGACCACAATAATATAAGACTTTTGCCACGAGAAGTTTTTAAAAACACTGTCATTGAACATTTAGATCTAAGTTATAATGAGATATCTTTATTTCCAGTGACAGCCCTATCTCAAATTGGTTTTACACTACGATATTTAGATTTGTCTCACAATAGAATAGAATATTTAGATAGCAATATATTTCGTAACACACAATTTCTATCTAACCTTAATTTAGGTCACAACTTATTAACAGTGCTGTCCGATAATACGTTTTCCAGTCTCGGGGGCTTACGGCGATTAGATCTGAGCTTTAATGCCATAAAAGCAAACTTTAAGGAACTGTTTCATAATCTTCCCAATTTAAGGCATTTAAATCTTGCAAGTTTAAGTTTGAAGTCAGTGCCTTACTTACCTTTGATGAATCTAACCAGTCTCAACCTTACTTTCAATTACATTAACAGTTTTAAAGAGACTGAAGTTAAGCGACTTATTAATTTACGCTATTTAGACCTTAGCCACAATCGGCTTACCTCTATAGTGCCAAAAATGTGGATCCATTTACATAATTTAAACAGTCTAGATATTTCATACAATCCTATAGTTAGATTGACGCCAAACAGTTTTAAATATTTAAGCACATTATCATATTTAAATATAAATGGTTTAAAGTATTTAGATATAGTCGACCAAAATTCCTTCCGTCCCTTAGTGTCCTTACGATCCTTATATCTCCAGACGTGGTCCTCAATAAACCATTCAACATTTCGTCTAGCAAACATAACTTCATCTCTACCATCTTTGTACAAATTGTCCATTCATTGGACGGATCATACCTTAAATGATCAGTTGCATGGGATTGATGCTAGCAAAATCCGGTATTTGGAAATAAAAGGAGAGAACTTGAAATTGATTTTAGCTGATGCCTTTGAGCCATTTGCAAGAAGCCAAGAGATATTCATCAGAATTAGCGAGACGTCACTGACGAAACTGCCGACAGCGTTTATGAAGCATCTCTCTCAAATTCCGCAATTAGGTATCGACGTTAGCTACAATCAAATAACGAGGCTCAATCCGGCTATCTTTTATCCGAATTTTACAAGTTGGAGTCACGTAGCCACCAAATTACTGTCGGGTACGTAATTTAATATTACTATAACAAATTAATTGTTTGTGGGTCCTCTTCTCAAAGTGGGTTTATTATGTTATTATCGTAAATTGGATTTGTTTATAGCTATGGTGTTTGCATTACGCTTTTGATCATTTTATCATTAATCTGTTAGTACAGTTAAATTTGCTTCATTTCTTTGTTTAAATATATAGGTTATTATTATTTTTGAACCTAATATGAAATTATACCGCATTCTTATTACATTTATTTGGGACTTTGTTATTAATTTACTTGCACTATTTATATATAGTTTTATAATTCATAAGATTCTTAGTACTTACTTGAAAGGAGAAATCCCCGGGTTCAATTCCTGGGTCGGGCAAAAAATGTGTACCTAATTTAAATTTTCTAATAAAAATTACGTTGCTCGGGATCGAATATGTGGCCGCTTGTTGACAGGCTTACCATATATTACATTGAAGAACTTATTGTCTTCGCCTAGTCGTGAGTGGTTTGCGCCTCTGTCTTCCTCTTAAATAAATAAATAGTTTTGGTTTATTATAAGGGCTAATTTTAATTCCTCAGAAGGTTTAGATGATTTTTAATATATGGCACAAATATAATATTATAAAGGATTAATTGTAGAAGATAAACCAAATTTTTTTTTGTAAGAAAGTTAAAGCTATGATAATTGATTTGAAATTGTCTGCAAATATACTTCTCTTAAGGCCACTTGCCCGTTCCTGGGTTAAGGGTGAGCGTCTAACTAGGTTTAAATCACCTTATATTTTATAGTTTAACTTAATATAAAATGTAACCCGGGAATATGCAAGTGGCCCTTAGTGTCGCGCTATTGTATCCAGTACAATTCATGACGTCACCAGCTTGCCGTGCAATCGACGGGAATCAGTTGAATGCTTCGTTAACGTTACATCCTTGTGTCGTGTATTTTGCGTCGGATAAAAGTTACAATTTGTATTTTGTTTTACTTTAAATTACTTTATAAATCGAAAGTGCTATCGATTGTGAGCCATCTCTTAAGTATCAGCCAGTTCTTTAAATGTCACCCTGTATAAGAGAAAGTCGACTTTCTTAAATCACAAATCTAGAACTGCTGGGCCGATTTTTAAGATATTGTTTTGTGGATGCATCTAAGCGCTAACTAGCAGAATAACTTAAAAATATATACTACAAAATTTCATGAGGCACAGTAGTTTACAAGGACGGCTAAGGTTCTCCAGTGTATGAAAAGAGGTTTCAGTGTTTCAACTTTTACTATAATTTATTTAAATGTATAAGTTAATTTCCATTCCTAAAACTATTTTTAAATATAAATCATTCATTTACATGCATCTGATATTTATTGTTCGATCACATCAGTACCTCATTCGAACTGACCGACTGATTTCCCTAAAATTTGAATCAAAGTAATATGGTTCGTATAAATTTGCTTACAAGAGGAGCTCGTCAATGTAGAAAATTTAAAATCCGATGAACCACATGACATCTCTTAGAAATGTTTTAACTTACTCACGTACTCAAATCACATTATGAATTAATTCTTAAAAAGAGGTCTTAGGTAAAATTGAAAAAATGTACGTAAAGCTGATATTATAAGACACGATATTGTCCTCCATATATTAAGGACTATCTAACTCCATGCCTGGCAGTTTACCCCTGTGAACTGCTGCAGCATTGAATTGGCGGGCAAAGGATTTGAAGGTCAAGAAAATTACTGGACACATTTGCTGCAAAATAACAGCATTTGGCACTCTCTTGTGCCAATCTGCAGTGTAGGGTAGCTGCACATTAATGCTAAGACCAGACACAGAACAACTACCCACTATAATATATATATTATCCAAGGCCATATTTGAGCATCCAAATAACAGAATTCCCCGTTTTTCTCTATAAAGGTACAAACTAGAATTGCCATGATTATTTGACTACTATTCGGTATCCGGTTTATTCGGCTATTTTTCGATGTTTGGTATCTTATCGAATAGCATCCCGCATTCATCCAATGAAAAACTGATTTTTTTAGTCACAGTTATTTGAAATCTTATCAGCAGCAAGCAGCCTTCAAAAAGAGCAAATAAAAAAATAGGCCCCCCTCCGTTGCTCACACATGTACCATAATGAAATAAGACTGAACGTGTCACGCTTGAAATATACCTTTCTTCTATTGATTGTTCAGCCTCTGAATATTTGACCATTTGGCCTAAGGGATAGCCAAATATGCGATACCTTTTCGAAGCCTCTGTATTGATAAAATGTTTAGATATTCTTAAAAAAAGTATCTCCACAAAGTCCTTCTATATATTATAGGCAGCAAGCCTTTCGACTACCGAGCACACATTCTTCATCGCGGGCAATGATGTTTTATTCGACAATTAAAAAAACTAATTAATTAATTAATTAATTAATTAAAGTTGTCGAACTTGACTGCATGAGGTCCCGGGTTCGAATCCCAGGTCGGGCAACAAAAAGAAAATTGGGTTTTTCCAATTTTCTAATAAAAAAATGTTGCTCGAGATAGGATATGTGCCCGGTTGGCGATAGGCTTGCCGCCTATCACATTGTGGGACTTAGTATCTTCGGCTAGTCGTGGGTGCCCTGGTTGTGCCTCTGCCTACCTCTTCGGGGATATGAGCGTGAAGATACTTTAAAAAAAACACATTTTTTATTGCCTTATCAGAGATCTAACACCGGACCACTAGACTACAGAAGTGATATTCATAACAATACATATTATGTCAGTCTTCTTGGATTTATATGACCTGAAATACACATCAATGTTTCCAGTTTGTGCCGAAGTTAATAGAATATTTAAGGATGAGCAGCAGTTTCGTTGTTCCTAAAACCGCCTTTACCTCTTTAATAACGACACCAGTTCATTAACAATTAATAAGAGTTGAGCGGTACTCTGAAATTACAACTACATTAATAAATAGCATTCTGTTAAACGAATTTCAAAAGTTTTCAGATTTTCAAATTAAATATTAAAACCTTTTTGGTAGTAAGATTTGTTGTTATATTGTGGTATTGGCAGTGTTTAAATAATGACTGGTGGAAGATTGACAATACTGATTGAAAATGAAGTTTTCAAATTTTAAAATAAATATTAAAATCTCTTTAATAGTTATTTATTATTACATTGCGATATTGCAGTGTTTAAAGAATGACTGATGGAAGATTGACAAAACATATATAAATATAACGATGTCATTCCACGACCAAATCTCTCGTGCGTTATCAGAGGGTGGTGTCGTCGTGTGTTTGAATCTAAAGAGTAACTAATGTGGAGGAAGTTTGGTTTGACCGATTGAAGACATATACGTCATTATATATATATACATATATGACGTCATTTCACGACTAAATCACTTTGACATCATCCGAGGGTAAGGTCGAGAGTCTATGAAACACGTTTGTATGAAAAGTGTATTGAATGTGGAGAAAACTAGGTTGGTTTACAAAATCGTGACACTAGGCACTCAATACTCTGTGCTTAAACTTAAAAAACTTAGTGTTAGGATATGCATATGTTTAAGACCATCAACGGTTACAAATCAACGACCTGCCAAATTTTGAGAAACGGCTATAAATCGAAATCACTTTGTACGTAGGGAATGAAAAGAGAATTCCTGTTATGAATTAACGTTTATAAAAGTAATTATTTGAAATACAGTTTTTATTTTTTTATTTTCCCGGTAATTTAAATGTAACCCTGTATATAACTTGGTACACATCTTAGTTAGCCATCGGATCCAAAGTAGTAGGTGCACTGGTATCGTACAATACTTTGTTAATATTTTATTGAGCACCAAATACTGAGGAATTACCACTATATTAAGATAAAACTTAAACTGTTATATACACGAAGGCGGACTTATCACCAAGTCAGCGAAATCTTCCAGGTATTATTAGTTGGGAACCGTTCTTAGTAGGAAAAAACTTGATTTTTAGTTTTCAGCCCGCTAATAGGATAAGGGTCTGTGTCTTCGATCTGACATAAAAATACGAAATATACACAATTAAACATCCTTAACTCATACAAGTTTTTTTTTTTCACTCGCATTATTAGAAGCATAATTTAGAACTAAAAGAACAATACACCATTAGAGAGCAAAAATCGAAAATTATTATTAATGCATCACTAGAGAACAAAGTACAAAAACTACTTTTAATGCATCACTAGAGAATAAAGAACAAAAACTACTATATGTATCATTAGAGAGCAAAGAACAAAACTGATTTTAATGCATCATAAGAGGGTAGAGTACAAAAGTTATTTATGCATCATTATAGAGCAATAGAATATACTTTAGCAATATCTGTTACATGTTGAGTTATTTTGTTTGGCATAAAACTAAAGTTTCATAAATAACAAACACTATCCATCAGAAAGGAATCTTCAATCTTAAATAATACCAGTGAGCAATGGGGCCATCGCATCCCGATGCCGAAAATTTCTTCAACCTTGTTTTAGATACAAGTTTTGATCATATATCGAATTCTATTGTTCTAGTTTATCCTAACAGCGTTTCCAACTAAAGTGTTTTCAGGAAGAAATTTCCAAGAGCGATAAACATTCCTTTGTTCAATACTTTACTACTATTTGGTACTATTTATTGGAGAATTTCAGCAGAAGATTTAGATATATACCATGTTTCGGGATTTTGAGGATGAGAAGTTTTAACAGAGACGTATTGGTATTCGATATATTTTATTATAATTTAATAATGCATTTTGTCAAACCCCGACGGAAAAAGAGGTATCTTACAAGAATGAACTTTCTGTATGTGTATGTATGTATGTCAGTCTATGACATTATAACTTTTGAACGGATGAACCGATATGAATGTAGATTTTTTGAAGTGAACACTTCTTTAGCGGCGTGGCGCACTTTTTTTTGGAATGGGTAAAAACTTCTAAACTCTCGTCAGATCGTCAGATCGTAATACGGCGCACTGGGCATGCGCGAATAAGACGGCGCGAGATCTAAAATAAAACGGAGATTCATTGCTGTTTTTGTAATGCTTAGATATTTCTGACGAGTATACGATGCGCAATGGATAATACGCCGCAATATACCTACCATTACATTCTCACAGATTGCAGATACATATAATATCAACAAACATTGCTCTATTTATTCCATCTTAAAAATAAGCTTTATTTGTAGACGAACAATGTTCGATATACAGATAATATTATGACGACGCTCCTAGCGACGCGACGCTCACGTGGTCTTTGTCAAGCCAAACGCAGATTATTGATATGAAAATAATATTTGTGCATAAATGATAGTACTTACTGATAATTAAAGCAATTCGTGATTTCGTTTTCACTTCTGCCGGCACTCTCGGGGTGCAACCCATCTTTTTCTTTGTTTTGAGATGGTTATTAGCTACATTGCATATTGGTTTTGTGAAGGATCTTTAAAAGTTTCTAATTTAAAGATTATAACCACCAGTATGTACGAGCCAATAAGACATTCACGTCGTACAAGTAATTTATACTTTGTAGTCTATATCACTTTTTACCACAACCATTAGTCAATAAAATCATTGTTTATCATCTATATCAGTAGGGTAACATACCGTACACTTTTTACACCGTATTAGGCATTTACAATTAAAAAATGATTCTAACATCGATCTCTACCCCGTCCGAACTACAACACACCAATGCCAAACACTTGTATGGTGGTAGGAATAGATAAGGCGGTGGACTTTTGCCCGAAGAAGTTGATGAACAGGAAGTTTACCAAAACATCTACCAACAATAAAATTTCAAAAATACTAACAGTAATCGTAGATAGACAACCTTAGGACCTTAGGAACTTACGTTTAGCGGAAGTTTACCAAAACATCTACCAACAATAAAATTTAAAAAATACTAACAGTAATCGTAGATAGACAACCTTAGGACCTTACGAACTTACATTTAGCGAAATGGAAATAATACTGCGGTAGGGATTTTTATAATTTATTAAACAAGCCGATGGTAAGAAATTCACGCCGTTTAAAGACATCAAAGGTGGTCATGGTGCGATGCTAAACTGAGGTCAGGATGTTAGTCCTCGAGCAGCAGTAAGTTTACCGGCCACTTTATCCCCCAAATCGAAACACGTCAATGGCAAGCTCTGAGGTTATGGCGGTAGGAATAGGTAAGGCGATGGAACCAACCCCGACGAGTCGGTTCGAAACATTGCACCTAATGTTCGCGAGAGTAACCCAATGCTCGCATTTTACGAACAGCCTGGCAGGAAAGCAGATGATATATTCTGTAAAGGGGGAAAAACCGATACTCTAAAACCCGTGCTCTCTTTCATGTAATCAATGTTGTATCATGTAAACAAACCCATTTACAAATTCCCATTAATATTAATAATTTCAAATACTAAGCAGAAATGTAACAAAGCAAAAGGATTCACGTTATCACCAGCACATCTTCTGAATGAGGTTTAATATTAAATTACCTCCAAAACTTTCATCATGTGTTATTATGTTTGAATTGTAAATGTTAATGTTCCACAGACTTCCACAGAAGGCTTTGAAATTATATACATATATTATTTAGCTTAATATATACTACTATGTTTACTGGTCAGGTGGCCGGCGTAAAATAAATGATATATTAAGGTTTGGAAACGGTGGTAGTTTACGGTAGATAGGGAAAAAATAATAAATAATCATGACATAATGAACACAATAAACAGTGTGTAAATAGTAAGTAAATAATTAAACTAACTAATTTGATTAATAATTATTAAAATATTTGCACACCAAATATGGTAGAGTATGTAGAAACACCTTTATATAACTTACTTTATAAAATTTCTTTTGCAACGTAACATTGTCACCTTTAGTCTCTCTAAGCGGCGCGAAATTCTTACCATCAGGAAATCCGTCAGCTTGTTTGCCTTTCAATATCATAAAAAAATACTTCTACTTTGGTCCATGTTTATTTTTAAGGCGGAATGAGTCGAGATTTTATATCAAGAGGAAATGCTGTTGGTTCTTTTTTATGTTTTCTTTATGTGCAAAGTCAGCGAAAAAGCACACGGGTCTCCTGATGGTAAGAGCTTATACACCATGTCTTATACACCATATATTTTACAGGTGTGTTTTTGTCCGGTGGCCAGGATGAAAGGTTAAGTGAGCAAGTCTGTCGGCTACCCTACCCTTCGGAGCGGTATTTGGTAGAGATATTGTGACAGCAGGAATAAGCAAGCTGGTGGTTCCCCACTAGGGCCAGTTGCGGTATAACACTCCAACACCATAGGTCTTATTTGTAAATACCTTTTAAAACTACGTTCGCCTTTTCCAAGCAGACAGGCTAATGGTTTATTCTACTCAGCGGAACTGACCAACACAGGGAAGAAGAAGATGAAGTAGTTTCAGAATTATTTATATATGCAGACTTAATAACTGTCTGTGTGACACCAAAATAATGCGAAGTACAAAGTCAGCCGAATCAGCTAGTATAGTGTAGTAGATATATTTGCTAATGAATGTAGTTATAATGTTACGAAGTATACCTACCGTTCAACTTTCATAAATTGTTAATTAATCCGCGTCATTATTAAATAGGTGAAGATGGTTTTGGAAACAACAAAAGTGATCTTCATCCTAAAATGTTTTATTAACTTCGCCACAAAATGGAAACATCAACACTGGTGCTTATTCAGAGACATTATGTCTTAACTTATTTAGAAACAGTATCTTCAGGCCAATATCCCGGAAGAGGTTGCCAGAGACAACCAAGGTGCCCTCGACTAGCCGAAGACACTAAGACATAACCGGGCACTTATCCGATCCCGAGCAAATCTTTTTTATTAGAATATTGGAAAATCCAAATTTTCGTTTTGTTGCCAAATTTTAGAAATATGCTTAAAAATAGTTAGTAAAACATTTTTTTTTATTCATAGGAGGATTAATCTTGACTGGAAACCCTCTGAGATGTGAATGCGAGTTAGCTTGGTTGGGAGCTTGGTTACGTCGATGGCTGCAGGAAAACGAAGCCGGAGGAGAACTCCGAAGAGCAGTACGAAGTGCAACATGTAAAGATCAGTTGGGAAGACGTATCCCATTACTCCAACTTCGTGCTGATGAAGCCGAATGTCATGCGAGCGCTTTATCAAGTGATGCACAACCAAACTACACAAACTTTGTATATACATTTACTATCACAATGTGGACTCTAGTTTTAAGGTGATAACGCTGGTAGTGCTAGAATATTTTTAAAATAAAGCAGGACTATTCCTAATTTAAAACAAATATAACATATGTTTTCTCACGTTCTAAACTTAAACGGGTATTATGCTTTTTTCAAGTTATTGAAATGTTGCCAGTTTTATTAAATACAAAATTCTAAGGAAAATAAACTAAAAAAATATACCAACGAGTATAGATTCCTGAAATGACAAATAGATTTGACATAAGAAATAATCTATTGTTGTTTATTAGAAGTAGTAATAATGTTATAATTATGTTGATATCATTAATTATTGATAATACAAAGGAGAGACGCCCAAAATTAAAATGTATAATATTTAAAATCGAATTTCTGTAAGCTGAATTATTGAATTTATTAATTATAGATTTTTCTGAGCTATATGCCTACATTTATTTCAGAATACGGTAAAATATTATGTCAGATTCTATGGACACTTTCTGGAAATATTACAACCATTGGATCAAAAATGTATAATTGTTGCGACATTCATTACGTTTTTAAATTTAAAGTCGTGTGTTTGACTTCTGTAAAATAACTCAAATGCGTATATTTCGTTTTTAAATATATTACTCTGTATATTTCAAAGGAAAAGAAATGTTTGAGGAAAACACTTTAGAATCTCGTCTTGTGAAAGGAAAATAAGTAAAAGCAAACGTAAATTGAAGCAGTGATGAAATTATTCGCACTCTGTCCCGTCTGATTGAATGTGCCATCTTTTTGGCAAATAATGAATGTAAGTCACAGCTGGTCCAGGAAAATTAGTGTTTTAGGGTGGCAACACTGAAATATTTTAATATTTGTCATTCACATCTAATTTTTAAGGCAAACTCGTTGTATGTTTTAAAACAAGCAACTAACGTAATAGTGTTAACTGTGTGTTTGGAATATGTTTATATGAGAGCTCAGACAGTCAGATATGTTCAATTAAAAAAAAAGTGTGTGTGTTCTTATGTACACGCGTTAGAAGTTATACTTCTTCGGCGTAATAAGATAAAAATCTTTTTAAAAACTAAAATGTTATCTATAGAGCTAACTTCATAGCTAACTTCATCATGTCGGTTTTTCGTGACGGTGTGCGCGCGCATCGTAAAAATTTACCCTCATCATTTTATCCTAACGCGCCAAAAGAAGTATAACTTCAAAAATACGTACAATTTGCAAAACTTAAAATCAAAACCAGAAAGTAAACTAGACAATAAGTAATTATATAGTTTACTTTCTGGTAATAATAAGTAATTATATAGTTTACTTTCTGGTTTCGCTTTTTAACAGCGTAAGTTCTCTAATAATTTAAGTGTAGTAAAATAGCAAAATCCGACTTCAATTTCGAATTATTTCGATTTGATCATGTTTTTTTTTAAGTAGCTGTTTTGGAAGTATATTTTATAATGCTAAAATTTTATACACTACGACGGCCACGCGATACCTCTGAATCATAGCATTTGCTAGGTGATAGAGTTTCGCAGCGACTCTCCCGGATTGGTACCACGGCACCATTACCACCTTTAGTGTCTCTAGGCGGCGTGAATTTCTTACATCCGGAAATCCGTCTGCTTGTTTGCCTTCCAATGTCATAAAAAAACATTTTTTTTTCGCTATTAGACGATTAAACACGTCTTAAACATACATGAAAAACAATAAACAGATAAAGTCAAAATGATAGCTAAAGTTACTTTGACCTTGACCTTTCAATGTAGATGTTCAAATTTTTAGTTCAGTTATTCAGAATGTTCATTACATCTAACAAAAGGTATACATAAAACTTTTATACACTAAAAAACACTAAAAAAACACTCGATTCGTTAATGATATACCTAGTTTACTACTGTTCAATAATTTACTAATTTTAGTGAGTAAAATGGAACACTTTATTTTATTTTAGAAAACGTGTCATAATATTAGAAACCAAAAGTCATTTAAGACACAGTTAGTTTTGTGTATATATATAATTAGATGTACCAAACACTGTCTAAAAAATTTAACACGTATTTGAAAGAACCTTTTATAAAATAATGGAACTTTTGTTGGCTAAGTTGATTCTTCCTGAAAATGTGTAGGTAGGTTTAATGTTTTTTCGAACTTATAAAAAGCAAAATACATATCCTAAAACTTTTGATTAATAAAAACTATTTTGAATTTGAATTTGATTGTTTTGACAAAATTTTGTAAAGAGTAACATATCGCTTTTTCATAATTATTATTAATTAAAATTTAAAATGTTGAATTTTGTCAATGTTAAATAAGATATTTGTGGTAGCAACATTTGTAAATACCTAATTAAGTAGTAAAATAAATATATAAGTTGTATAAACTTGTAAATATGTATATGGTAAATATTTTTTCAAAATAATATTTGTTTTTTTACAAGTTAGGGTTGGTTTGGGCTTCTTTGCAGAATATACCATCTGCCTTGCTGTTCCAGGCAGCTCGTACAAGGCGAGCATAGGATTACCGTCACTAACACCGTGACATCTGACTAGGTGGTAGAATTTTGCAGCGACTCGCCCGTATTGGTACCACTGCCTTAGATATACCTGCCGCCATAACATCAGCGCTTGCCGTTCTCGTGTTCCGGTTTTGAGGATAAGATAATCTGTAAAGTTTCTAAGAAGTATAGAATCGTCGGTGCTTTGTGGAGTTCCATTCTAGAAACAATTTATTCACAAACTTGTACTTTCCACAAAATATTTTTTTTATTTTTGTAGGTTAGTAGTAGTAGCCTGTTATAGCCCTGATAACGCTTGAATAGCAAAACCGGTACACAACGTAATAACAAGTGTAGTAAATAAATTGTTTCTGTAATCGGTAAACTTACTTTTGCTAGAGGCTTAGCAACCCGGCCTAAGGTTAGCAACTCAATATTACTATCTATGGCGTCTCCAGGCAACGTGAGTTTTTTAACCATTGGTTAAAAACCATTTGTTTGCCTTTCAGTATCATAAAAAAAACGACGGGTTGCACTCCGGGAGTGCCGGCAGAAGTGAAAACTTGAATAATAACGTTGTGCATTTTTGATATTTTGCAACAGTTAAGGAATAATTTTGTACGAATCGCTTTAATTATCACGATGAAAATACTATAATTTATGTAAAAGAATACAATATTAATTTACACACAACACACAAACATGGCAACATGAACATTCGTGCAAGCGTCCTTCGCAGTCTTATTCGCGCAAGCGCCCTGCGCCGTCTTGCGAATTTTCGATGTGACGATCTGACGCGAGTTTAGAAGTTTTTACCCATTGCAAAAAAATTGCGAAACACCGCTAAAGAAGTTTTCCCTTAAACGAAAGACCCATTCCATTACGCTCCGTGATGGTCCGTGTTATCAGTGAAATTGATCATCTGCGTCTATCCTGGCATGTCTTAAGAGCCAAGAAAAGGTAAAATTGGTCACTACCAACAAGATCACCGGTGATAGAGTTCCCTGCAGCAACTTGCCCCAGTAGGGAGCCACCATCTCAGCTACTCCTACCACCATAATGATAGTATTATATTCCAATCTGTAGGATAGACTAGTAGACTTGCGCATTAGAGGTAATCCTGGCTATAGTATAGCTATAACGTCTATAGTGTCTAGGCCATGGCTATTTCATGCTATCAACAGAGCTTCATGCTTCGCTGCCTTTTGACATAAAAAACGTACTACTTTCATTTTAGCCGAGAGGTTAGCGTACTTGCCGAATCGAGCCTCTACGTGATTCAGGCTCAATTCCCAATAGAAAAGACTAAGTGACGTCTCTATTTCTGGATCTTGATGCTTATCAAATTGGTATCGTAATGTATTTTAGCGTTCATCAATATAATCTATGACATAAACATAAATTGCTAATTAATGTGTGTTATTTATACATATATTATATAGATTTATATTATTAGGTATAATAAAATATATGGTTCCTGTATTGATCCGGGCAGAATAGATCATCCGCCTTTCTATGCCAGGCAGCTTGTAAGAGGCGAACATAGGCTTACCGTCACTAACACCGTGACATCTGTCTAGGTGGTAGAGTCTCGCAGCGACTCGCCCGGATTGGTACCACCAACTTATTTATTTCTGCCGCCATAATGTTAGTGCTTACCGTTGACGTGTCCCGGTTCAGAAGGTAAGTTATCGTCTTATTAATAAGCATAGACTAAAGTTGTCTCTGTGGTCTAATAGTCCGGTAGGACTTGACTACTTGTGGTCCCGGGTTCGATTCCCGGGTCGGGCAACAAAATTGAAAATGTGAATTTTCAATTTTCTATTAAAAATAACGTTGCCCAGGATTGAATATGTGCCCGGTTGGCGATAAGCTTGCCACCTGTCACATTGTGGGTATTAGTGTCTTCGGTAAGTCGTGGATGCCTTGGTTGTGCCGCTGCCTGCCTCTTTGGGGATATTGGCTTGAAAATACTTTTTATTACTATGGACTAAAGTACTCTGAGGTTCAACCTGTTCTTATAGTATTTATTACACTGCGATTCAGACTGAGATCTACTCTTTGGTAATGAGATGGTTAAGGTCTACAAGTATTTGAACATAAATATTAAAATACTTTCGAAGAAACAAACTTTATGTTTTGTCTGTGGAAAAGGTTAAATCATTTTCCTAACTTGTTTCCAGTTGGATGCTAAGATTGTATGTATCTCTACATACGTCCGGAATAAATGAGCATCATTTCACACACAGCAAATCCAAACAAATCCTTGGACTTGCCACGTTAAATTTACCGTACGGAACTCGTGTGTATTTGTAGAGGACGAAATTCGTTTTTGATTTTTCGAAACTAGATTCCGTATCGGAATTCCAATCGTATATGTCGGAATTTACACGAGCTGGAATAATCCGTGAGCCAGATATGGGCTTCTATCACCAAGTTCCAAACACTACAACTAATAAACTAGTACTAAGTACTACGAGTACTATTTATATTATGCGTTTCGGTTTTACACTTTTTACTCTTTTTACACTTTACACTTTTATTTTTAAACTGGCTAACCCCATCTAAATTTAAGCTAAATGATTATGTAAGAACAACTCCTTAAAATACATTCGGATTACCGAAGCTTGACGAATATTGCCGAAGCGCATAATTTGAATAGTGTCTACTACTATACGTTAATGTGGACTAATTACACAAATTGATATATTCTCTCCTCCACTTCGTTAGTCGAGTGGTTAACAAGGACATCTAATTCCACCGTCCAACCGCAAGGCTCAGGTTCGATTCCAAACGGGTGCATATACATGGGTGATATATTTAGTATAACAGCGATTCTTTTCTAAGTGTTTATTAATGTTATTCTGGTATCTATTTAAATATTTCTATGTATTAGCAGGTTTTACTTCGTGATTTTTGAAGATTCAGGTAAAGTTGGTACTTCTTGAAGAATTCACGATGAAACCAATAGAAAAAATCCAAATCTAATGCCACAATGTGACGTTTTCAGCTACGCTTAATACTACATGAGCATTTAGTTAGTTTTTTGGAAGTTTTTAGGAATTTTTTTAATTTATTTTTTACATTAGGAAGTTTTTTGTCGTTACTTTATAGTATTAGTATCGTTGACGAACTCCCGTGACTTAGGTATTTTGGGTTTTATTCAATTTCTGTACTATTTAAGGATTTTTGTTTATTTATTTATTTACCTATGTCCAAAATAAAATTGATTCAATTTGTGTAATTTTTTTAGGGATTTTTATCTATTTATCAACATCCAAAACCAAATTAAATCAAAATTATGAATTAGAAACTTAACAAAACATTAAAAATACTCATTTAATAGAACTTGAAAAGGCTTAGAATTTGAACAGTAATTTTTCTTATACGTCTGAAGGCAAAAAAATGCATACTGACTTTGAGTAAGAAATTGGTACTGATACTCCTGTGAAAGTCAAACATCAGAGAAAGGAATGGACCAAAATATCCGAACCAGAAATGTATAAAGCGAAACAACGTAGCACTCTCACAAAATAAAGAGGATTTCATTTGATATGTTGTGCAAATACTACCATATGAGACTTCAGCCTTATATATATTTCATTTGTTAAGATTACCTGGCGTATTTTGGTCGGAAAGTATACATTTTTCTCTTGCTCAACACGAGAAATTTTGTCAATTTATGTTAAATATTGGTTCTTATGACAACAAAATGACTAGACGAAAACTTTATCGTAGATCTAGTCCTTGATGTTGCTGTTACGTTAGGCTATTTTGTTCTAAAGCCACGCCTGCAAGTCGGCTACATAAGCAATGACACTTTGGCAGCAGAACTAGCCAATGACGTCAAATCGTCATCTAAAAACGTCGAACTCTACCAGCCATTAAAGGATAGTTTAATGTAAAGGGAAGGTAAGCTTGTATCAATATTTTCTATTGTAATGGTATTTTTCACATTTCACAGAAAATAACTAAGGTATTTGGCCTAAGGTGGCCCAGTTCTTAAGATATTCATTTTCTATATTTTGTATTTTTAAAAGTTAGAAAAAGTTTAAATTACTACTTAGGGAACATGGCAATATTCAAACTTTTTCAAACTTTAAAAAATACAAAATATAGAAAATGAGTCATCTTAAGAACCGGGATATCTTAGGCGCAAGTATCTAGTTACGGAGGATTTGGTTTTGTACTGAAAAATCTTGGTAGAGGATACTAAGAGGAGATTTTTACAGTAACTCGGTCGCGTAAGATTAAGGTATGGAGCATACCCTGCATCATGGTTAAATACCTCAATTATGTAAAAAATATGTATATAGAGGCAAGTGTGTATGGTAGATCCCCTATGTGTATGGATATAGATGTGTATGGATATGGTATTATCCCCGTTAGAGGTCCAACATATTAAGATATATTTGACCAGGATTTATCAGGGTGGCTCTGCTGTGGGCCCTGTAATACCGGGTGACGAATAGGGCCACGGTATCCTCTGCCTGTCGTAAGAGGTCTGCCTGCCTCTTTGGGGATATTGGCTTGAAAATACTTTTTATTACTATGGACTAAAGTACTCTGAGGTTCAACCTGTTCTTATAGTATTTATTACACTGCGATTCAGAC
>NJDC01002307.1:9750-32815 GCA_002245475.1 Calephelis virginiensis
CACCGCTTCCTTTGCGAAATAGGCAGAGTTAACAAAGTTTCTACCTATATACTTTCCAGTTCCAAACTGTAAAACAAAGAAAGTCATAATTGTAATACTTAAATTTTTTAAACTTTGTTATTTAGTCAGGCTACATGTAAATTGACATTTCAGATTTCGTGTAAAATGTACGAGTATGTAAGGAATACAATTCCCTTTTTTTAATAGTAATAGTTTCAATACCAACTGCTCCATTTGATGACTAACATCCATAACACAAGCATATAATTTGCCTTCTTTGTTGCTAGATTCAATATGTGTAACTTGTCCTGGGAGATTTATTATTTGTAGGGATGCAAGCGATATATCGATGTTCCATATAAAACAATAAAATAGAAAATACAATGGCGTGCGAGTGACTAAGATTGCAATATGTAGATTATTAACTAACAAAGAGATGGCACTGCAATAGAACATCGCTCATAAAACATCATTGATAATGAACGATGTGTCGATGTTTTGTTGTTGTTTAATAACAACATCATCGACATCGGCTCAACATTTTCGTAACAACCCCATGCTTTTTTTACCGCGATTTATTGTTTATTTTTATATTTATATATTATTGTTACCTACTCCTGTCCTAATTTCATATTGATACTAGCTGTTCCGGTGAATTTCGTTCCACTTGTTCAGTTTGTATGGGAAAAAATAAAGTATTGATTTTTCTTGCAATTTTCATTCAGGTTCAGTCGTTCGGAAGCTATGCGCTTACCAAAACATTTAGGAATTCATTTTTATGTTAAAGATTAATTTTAGTTGACTGTTAAACTTTAGATTGCAGCAACATAAACTTTCATATAGTATTTTTTTTTTGTTTTAGTCACATCCAATAAGTTTATTATTAATTACTAGAATCAGAATCAAAAAAAAAATTATTTACGTGAACCATACAAATGGTACTTGTGCGCGTCGACATTTTTATATACCACTACCGGATCGGAATCGCGGCCTCACACTGAGAAGTTCCGGCGAAAGAAACTCATCGGGCTTACCTTTTTTTAATAGTTATAGTTAAATTATAAACTAGAGAAAATCACTATTTTTACAGTTTTCGAAACAGACGTTAGCATCTGCTATTAGTCTAGTTAACAGTTGTCATGTCATTTCAGGGTTTTGGGAAATTCGATGGTCTCTATAATCAAGCATATAATTTAGTCACAATGGGCGGCAACACGAAAATAAGGATACACTAATTATTTTATGAATTATTTACACTTTAATATAAGAAAATTGCACAATATGGGTACATGCCACCAAAGTTGATTAATTTTACTTAACATGTACACAAAATTCATTAATCACGAAAATACTGCGACCATCTTTTTTCTCGATGCCTCTAAACCTTGTCTATTTGGGCAAAATGTTTTTTTTTTGTTTACATTAAACTGCAATTATTTTTTTCGAGTTAAAATAAGAGTTTAGCAAAAACTGGAAAGAGTATCAGTATTATTGATACTTGAATTTTAAATCTGCTATTTATTTAGTCAAGTTTCGTTCACTTCTAACGAAAGGGCCACTTGTACACTTCTAGATTGAGTATTCTTAATTTACTACTAATTAAAAAAATCATGAGAATGATAAAAAAAACAAGTACGATTATATAATGATAAAATTAATATTAATTTTGTTTTTCGATTTTACAAAAGTTATCTATATGCTTTAATCAAAAGAGTAATAGAAATTATGATTACAAACTAATATTCATTAATCACCGATACGATTACTTTTTTGATTAATATCTGTAATCAGGGGTGTAATCTGTGCCGTAATCTGTAATCATGATTAAATATTACACTATGTAATCGCAATCCTTATTCAATAATCTGATAACATTTTGCCCAACTCTGCTTCTAATTTACATCTCTATTTTAGAAATTGAAGTGTAATTAATTGTCTTTGTGTTTTATCATGAACCTTTAACTACTACTGGAATTTACACACTCAAGTCCCAACAAAGTGCTGAATGTTATTTAAAAAAATTGCAGATGCACTCTAGAGTGTATACTGTATTGATAGAATTAAATATTTATAGCCGGTTTTTTTTTTATCTCAGAGACTAAATTGACATTAGCAATGTTGACAGTTTTCTGCGATTCATAAATAGTGATACGCCAATATCGGAAAATATTGTGAAATCTATTACCGATTTTTATGACATGTTTTGAAAAATGTGAACGTGTATAGTTTAAATGAATTAATACAAAATTATTGATACCACAAACTCGTAGGTCAATACATCTCACTATTTACATTTTCACAAAATCATATAAGGACTAGTAAACTCAAAATTAAAAATTGCCTAAAACCTAAGTAATTCTTCCATAATATTTCGTCTTATGATACTAAACATTAAATATTTTCCTCGACTTCAATGGGATTCTACCATCAGATCCAAACTTGAAGGCAATATTACTACTACCTTAGAAGTACACTATTTAAAAAAAATCTTTGAAGTCGGTCCTGAAATGCTGAAAAATCGATTAAAATACAACAAACATACATAAAAAATATAGAAGTTAAACAACGTACATATCATCGGTTAAAATGGTCTCCAGTGTCATTCCTGATAAAAGGTTTAAAGTATCAAACTAATTTTGTTTTTCTTTAAAAAAATCAACATCTTCTTCCATTTCACGGTAGTTTACGTTAGACAGGGTTAAATTTATTAACATTTTAATATTGTAAGTTATAAATCAAAATGGTAATAAGAATAAAACTATTTGTTGTATGAACGTGAAAACATTGTGTACATAATTAAATAATCACTTTTATAAATATTAAAATATTTGCACACCACAATGTGGTAGAATATGTTGGAAAGCTTAAATAATTTTGTAACTACTTCAACATGCATATTCCGCAAATATGTTTTCTTTCATTTCTTTTCTTTCTTTCAAAAAATCTGTCAGCACTACAAAGAAAAATCAAGTATCATTATTTGTAAACTTGACATTTCTCATTTACATCTGTCAAATCAGTCTAAAGAGATTAATAAACAGTCTTAACACCTAAGATAAGTTATCTTCACAGTTAAGATGAAGAAAACTCTATTCAAAAATATTAAAAACTACTTAACGGATTTTGATCATTATAAGTAGGTCTATCATACATAAATAGAATTAAAGTTAACTCCTTATAAAACGCGATTTAAAAACGTACAGCGCCATCTAGTATTAAGTTTTGTATATATATGATTTTGAGCCACTAATAACGTACCGTAAAATGGGGTTATTTGGGAAACAAGGGGCTATTTGAAAAAAAAAATTAAAACAAAATTGCATCCTTATTTTTTTAATAAAACTGAACGCAATCATAGCGAGCTTTCGAAATATTGTCACAGCGCTAGTGTTGATTTCAAATTAACCAATCAGAAAAGTTGTAACGATCCTAAGACAGCAGTAAACGGTTTTTTTTTAAAAAAGAAGTATTTTAGTGCAAAATCGAGAGATGCAAACTTTTAGAAGTGTAACATTTTTCATAGACCCGATTGTTTTCATAAGTTTATAAATTTTTATTGATATTTTCCCCTTTATTAATCAGAAATAACATTTTAAAATGCAACAATAGTTTTTGTGTTATGGTGAATTTTTGAACATAGGGCTTATTAGATCTGAAAATGGGGTTACTTGGTTACTACTTATTAGCTCCTTTTCCAAATAACCCCTTAATTATTTAGTTTACAAGAACTGAATTATATTTAGTTTTTACTGTGATCACACTTCTACTGCATTTCCAAATACACCACAACACAGTTTAAATGGTTATTACAAATCTATATACCTGTTTTCCAGTACAAATCCAGTTTATTTTAATTAACCCCACCTTATGGGTTATTTGGAAAGTCTTAATTTTTTTCAAAAAAACACATAATTGCATTGCTTGTCATCTCACAATCCTTTATATTTTGTATGAGTACAAGCAATATTATAACCGGATGATAATTATAGTGACTTAATACAAGATTCGATATAATTATAGCCATTTTATGTGACTTTTTCTGTCAAATAGCCCCATTTTACGGTAGTTAATTTTTTCTATACTTTTGTATGCAGGTATATGTGAAAGAATTTTTGAATAATCGAAAAAAAATTAAACCCAGTAGGTGACGTTGCTCTTGGTATGTTACTAAATTACAGTGGTATGAAGTTCGCCGAAGCAGCAATTTATGTATATTTACGACCCTCGGGTTAGGAAAAAAAAAGGGTATTTTCAATTTTCTTATAAAAATAACGTTGCTCAGGATAGGATCTGTGACCGGTTGGCGATAGGCTTGCCACCTCTCACATTGTGTGACTGTATTCGGCTAGTCGTGGTTGTGCCAGTGTCTACTTTATCGAGGATATGGGCGTGAGGATCCTTTTCTTGTATTTTATTTTATGGGGTGAGAAGAAAAATGAGTATGTGTTTTTCTTGACGGTAAGAATTTTACGTATTTAAGTACCAAATCGCCACCGTGGTCTAGTGGATCGGTGTTGACTACTGTGTCACTTGGTGTGACTAGTTGAGATCTCTAGTTCAATTCCGGGGTCGGGCAAACTAATTCTTTTTAAAATTTGTGATGAAAACAAAGGCCGCGGACAGGATAGTTTGTATTTCTAGTTGTACCACTACCTACCTGTTCAGGGTTGCAGGCGTTAATACTACATTTATTACCAGAAGTGGTTAAAAAGCGTAGATAACTGAACTAGAATTGTTAGCAAGCTTACCAACTACTTTGACAGGAACAAGACTATTCTAAGCTATAATATAAAAATATCATTTATTCCCTTTCGCTGAAAAACATGGAATAAAGACTATACATCGTGTTTATAGTCTTTTTATAGCACAGTACATTACATTGATAAATTTCACGTTTATTTGGTTTGTTATATGAAAATATTGTCACTATTTGTGATTATAGCGTGAAATATATCAACGGGATGAAATGTTATCCGCATTGTAATGATATTCTGGATAAGAAAAAGTTTGTGTATTTATCACAATTTATTATCTGTGTGAAATCTTTGTATTGTAGTAACTTTTTTTTTCTTTAGATTTTGGCCTTCACGTTAGTATTTTGCCATTGGTCAAGTAGAAATTTGCATCACAATTTATATTAATTATAATTAGTCATCAGTCATAAGTCGTCAGTAAAGTCACATCAGGCTCTTGTGTAAAGCGGTGGCCTCATTACTCAAGCTCATGTAATGAGATTTGGCGGCAACCAGGAAATACTCAATGCGATAATTTCTTCGTGATTATTTCATTTGTTTCAATAATAATGAAAAAAACCTCGACCATCTTTTCTCTCGATGGCGCTAGTAACTTATTTTTTACATAAATGATAGGACATTTATGTAAAAAATAAGTTACTAAATGTCCTATTTTTGAGGATTCTGTAGCTTAACACGTCCGCTGCGGTTACTATTTTTAGAAACCTCTTCCCGCAAGGTTATTAAAATCCGGTACAAATTCTATTTTTAGTGTTTTACAGTCTGTTTGTTGCCTCGTTAATTTAGACGAAAAAAGGGTAACCAATTGTTTTTACGTAAGCGATCCACAAACAAGGACAAAAGTACTGATGGTAAAAGTCTACCATGGAATTTATAGGTGCGTCGCTGTCCTCTAATATTATGAAAGTCTACCGGCTACCCAACCCTTCGGACTGGAACATGTCATTGTTGTTACGGCCGCAGAAATAGGTGAGGTAGTAGATCTCTACTCGGACAAGTTACTGCACAGCTCTCTCCCAACAGTGGTATTTTTGCTAGTGACCAATTAAACCTTTGCTTGCCTCTTAAGAGCTGACAGGAAGGGAGATGGTATATTCTACTTACCTGACCTACACCAACACATGATAAAAATTAGGTGAATTTGTGCTTATAAGTTAAATGTCCAGAACAGATTATTTATGTTATAATATAGCGAAAAAAACACAGATCTCCTGATAGCAAGACATAACCGTAGCCTATAAACCCAATAGATGTTACTGGTGAGTCGTTGGCTTGAGGCCTATTGTGCAAGTCTACCGGCTATGCTACCCTCCAGATCGGAACATGACACTGTCATTATCCGGGCGGGCTTTGTCACCAGTGGGATCGTTAGTAATGACTTATTTATTATTATATATGTATGTTATTTTATATGTATTATTATTCCACATGAAAAAAATGGTTGTAAACATTGGATTGCATTCATGTAGAACGTAGATTTAATGAAAATTTTGTTTTTTTTTTCAAACAAAGTTTCCATCAGAATCACCTTGCAAAAGCCGTGGATGGGGCGTGATAATGCTTTAACCTTTGGTCGTTTCTTAAAAAATGCCTGCCAGTAAGGCATTATCTCTATTCTATACAGGATGATTCGACTAACACGGGGAAAAAACCTGTGCTTCAGAAATTGACTTATTAGTTTCAATTTTACAAACTACCTGTATTTATTCATCTATTTTATTCATAGTTTTAAATAAATTATCAGTTAGATATAGGTAACAAAATGAAGTTTTTAATACGAACATTTTTCCTCTTAGAAAAATAAACTTGTAGTTTTTGTTTTAGAGATTTCGATCGAGAGTAAGGCGGAATTGGAAATGTGCCATGGAGTTCATAAAGATACAAATGTTTGATAAATCGCTAGCCATTTGGTTTTAATTGAAAATACTGTTGTTTCTGTTTCTAACTTAAGAAAAGGCGCAGCAAAATAACGACCCCATCACCTTCCATTGGAATAAAGGCCAGGACAGATGAGTGTCCAGGACGTGACAGAGAGTGTTTCGTCAAAAACCATTAAAAATGTCTCTGTTTGCACATGTTTACAAACAACAGTGGCAACGGCTACATTCGGCAAGGAGTGTACAGTATCAGGGCATACTGTCAACTGTTACCATGACATGCATCAGCAATATTTTTCTTCCAGGCACAACTAGGGCACCCAGGATTATCCAAAGACACCCACAATGTGAATGGTGGCAGGCCTGTAATAAATCGGGCACATATAGAAATAACTTTTTTGTTGGAAATCCGGAAATCGAACTCGGAATCTTATATCAAGTCTAATACCGGACTGATGGACAAAAGCGACAAGATATCAAGTTCAGACACAACATATTTTTAATTCGACGAAAACTCCTGTTCACGCACGTCCCCGACGAGTGTGGAAAAATAGGTAACGATTGGAAACTGATCCACGTTATTGGCAAGACCACTACTTCAACACGTTCCAGATACTTCATTAATGTGCGCAGATAGACCTTGTAGTTTTATTGTATCAGGCATAGGAAAGTGAGAGTCCTGTCTCCCGTTTGTAATATAATCTAAACACGTATTTTACCGCACATACATCTGACTCTTATTAAGTGCCAGAGATCCGTTGGATTCTTGGTGTCACGAAGACCATACCACTCTTGTTGTAGTTGCAAAAAATGTTTTACATATTTTGTAAATCATTCAACTTGTGGAAATCATAAAGAAATATTTGAACCTTTCGCTGGCGTCGTAAGCGCCTCTGTTGTTTAGCGGTCCGGCGGTGGACTTGGCTTCTTGAGGTCTCGGGTTCGATTCCCGGTTCGGGCAACATAAAAATAGGAAATTATGTAATTTAAATATTCTAATAAAGATAACGTTACCCGGGATATAATGCACGGTTGGCGATAGTATTGCGTTGCCATTAATCACATTGTGGTATCTACTTAGTTTGGCTAGTCGTGGGTACCCATCGACACAGCTAGTCGTGGCTGTGCCTCTGCCTACTTCTTCGGGGGATATGGGCATGAATATACTTACTTAATTTTACCAGCGTCGTAAGTAAAAGGGTTGTACTTACTAAACTTAAAGTTTTGTTGAGTTTCACCAAGTGCCGATGATGGAAATCATTCAATATATTAAAGTAAATAACTTTTTAAAACTTGCGTATTACTATATACATGACAAAATATGATACAATTCCTAAAGAAATATGCACCGCATATAGACTCCAATAAATTTAAGTCTTTTGTGTAAAATATCTTTTTGACTACCTTACCATCCAACTAAAATAAAACAGTACCTAGCAATGATGTTATGATGGTAGAACAATGTAATGCGGTGATACTCATCCAGCCGGGTCATCACCAAACTCTGTGACCTAATTAACCTTATTTCTTCTCCTTCACCTCGCCCCTTGGCAGCTTAAAATGAACCCAAAACCTATATCTTATTCTATTTTGATTATAAATTGAACGGGGTCAGATTAAATATTAGTGGATCTCTTCAAATAACCAGCTAACACTAAAATTTTGACTTCCCACGTTAAAGTTATTTGAATTATAAATAAGCCCAGATATAGCAAGTTAATTATAAGTAAATATTTAACAGCAAAGTTGGCGAGGCCGTAAATCATCGATCACTTTACATTTACAAGCATGTAAGCTGTAGGTTTACGATGGGATAACATGGATTTACTGTTATCTGGAAGCGACACGCTGTCTTTTTTTTGAACCCCTAACGGAAAAAGATGGGTGTTATAAGTTTGACGTGTGTATATGTGTGTGTATGTGTCTGAGGAATCACAACTTTTAAACAGATGGACCGATATCGATTGTGTTTAAAGCTGAAGTGGTTGCGATTATTCTTAGCTATATCACAAGTAGGTTTTGCAGGAGCTTTGTTAAAAAAATGTAACGCTGGTGTTAATTTTACTATACGAGTATGTTGGATAAGAAACTACTCACTACTACCTACAAAGCTTGTCAAAACAGAGACTCTGTTTAATAGCCACTAACACCGTGACCATGACTAGTTGCTAAAGTTTTGAGACAAATCGCCTAGTTTGCTACAGTAACCCATGTCACCATAGTGTTAGTGTTAATTACTGTCGTGTACAAATCTAGAGGGCTAAGAGGGCTACTAGCTACCTTAGCCTAGGTGACCTATACTTATAAACATAATTATTTTTACTATGATATTATAATCTGGATATTTTTGTGCTATCGGTGACCTACTTGTCTTACTCACAAGAAATTGATCTGTGTGTATCAAACACACAGATCAATTTCTATATTATATATTCTAAAAAAACAACCTTACTCGTCAACTGTCGTAATATTATCATGTTTCTTTCAGAGCGTTAAGAAGCTCTGATATCCGTCCGCATGTCAGAGCCACTTCTTACGAACTATGTGGTTGAGCCAAAGTATGTGTTCTTGTTGTTTAGAAGCAAACACTCACCATATGTGAAACAGAAAATTAAAAATATTATTTTCAGAACGTTAAAACTTCTTTTTTTCTCTGTTTTCTTCTACCTTTCTGTCAATGTTTTTGTTCAGTAACATCTACAAAACTCCCTACTGATGTAATAAATAATTGTATACTACATGCTGTCCGCTTGTACGCTTGCAAATTTGAGTCATGGAATTCTTCTACGAGACACCGTATAGATTTTGGGAAAGTATCCTATGACGTTCTTTAGGCTCAATCAATCAGTCAATGAAGTGTCATCATTGTGGCATTGAATACAAACCAACACTCTTTGCAAGAATAATATTAGTATGAATTTCGAAATGTCTCTTCCATATTCTTTATATCAGTATGAACTCGACCCCAGGTCAAGCCGGTTAATCACCACGCGCCTGTTAAGTGTGCTAACATGAATACACTTGTTTGTTGACATGTCCCAATTGTTTACACGTAACACCTATATTAGCTATTACCTTTATTAACTGGTATTTCTTTTTTACGAGATTAGAGAGCAAGAATAAAAAAGAACTTACACTGGTGATAATTCCGAACGTACTAAACCAATGTTACGTTATTGTTCTCTTCTTTTGAAGATAATAACAGAAAGGGACAAAACACGGCTATTAGTTTGTACATGATGTTCTACAGTATTTTAATCTAATCCTTGGAAAACGTTAATTAAGGTCCACCGTTTCTAATTTTAAAATGTAATTTTGAACGCAGCGAATCCATAGAAATCAATGAACCAGCCACACAAGATCAGAAATTTTCCTTATGGGATTTCTTCGTGCCAAAGCGTTCGGAATCGCGTAACTAAAAAAACTTTCCGACCGCAATTCTTTCATAGATTTCGTATGAGTGCTTGTTCGCAGTCATATAATATAAAACTAGCTGATGCACGCGTGGTTAATGGTCCCACAATAACATTTTTTCACAATAAAAGCTATTGAATCTGTTATCTTCTATGTGTGCCAAATTTCATAAAAATCAATTTAGCAGCTTATGCGGTGAGGAGTAAGAAGTAAACAAACAAACACACAGACTTTTGCACTTATAACATTAGTAGGATCAATGCTATTGTTTCATAGATATGAACGTCTTTTTTTTCCTTTCTAGATTAATAATTAATAACGTAATCGATCAGTGTTTTTTACCAATAGGAAACCTGTTGTCTTCCACAATATAAAAGTTTACACTTTCAAAAGTCTTTTTACTTCTATTGTAAAAAGTTCTAGTAAGTCAGAAAGGTATCGAACCCATTACATGTAATATACGGTTAAAGTTGTAACCATAAAACTCATATTAAACTCATATCATCTTTGCAACTCCAGACATTTACACTTGCGTAAATTTTATCACTGGACCCTTATTACACCAATTTTCATGACCGTGTTTTTCGTAACTTCGTAGATGTTTTATAAAAATGATTAAGTATGTGTTAACCATTTATTAAGAGTATTTAGTTGCGCATAGGTTTGATACCAATAAACATACATTACTAGCTGTTGCCAGCGGTGCTGCCCACGTGGTTATATTGAGGCGTGAAAACTATCCTTTGTGTTAATCCAAGCTACATTAAATTTCATGAAAATCATTTCAGCAGTTTTTGCGTGAAGAAGTAACAGACAAACAAATATTATATAAACTTACATAACATAGGTTAATGCGAAAGTTTGTTCGCATTTATAATATTATATAGTATGATTTCTTTGTGTGAAAGTGAAAAAGCAGATGGTTCTCCTAATATTAAAAGACAAACATCTAGATATATAGTTTGATTAAAACAAATTCGCTTCCCGCTGCCTGTTCTTATGTATGCTTTAAAACGATGCAACGGATTTTTATCCGATTTTAATAGATAGAGTGATAAAGCAAGGTTTTTATTATGTATAATAACATATAAAGTTTGTTCACTCATGCAAAGGTGGGATAGGCTGCTAATTTCAGATAGCACTTATATGTTACTTTCTTTTCGGGGGATATTAGACAACATGTGTAAATCTACTGGCTACACTTCCCTTCAGCATGGAACAAAGTCATAAAGACCATTAACACCTTGACGACAAAATTAAGCAATACAATTTCGATTCAAAACTTTTCGATTGAACTGTTGCCTAACTTATATTTCATCGCCAACCAGGCCCATATCCAATTACAGACAACTTTGTTTCAGTTTATATTTGACAGCCTCGTCAGTCGAATGGCTGGCGTACACGCCTAACTACATCGACCAACCGCGAGGCTCGGGTTCGATTCCCGACGGGGACAGGCATTTGTTTGATGAACATTTAGATATCTGTATTTCCGGGTCTGGGTGTTTATTAAATGTTTTCTGGTATCTATTTAAGTACTTCTATGTATTAGTATCGTTGACTAACACCCATAACACAAGCATATAATTTGCTTACTTTGGGGTTAGATTCAATTTGTGCAACTTGTCCAGGGATATTTATTTATTTATTTGTTTAATTAAAACAATTGAAAATTTATATTTTAATTCTTTTTTTGTTTTGCCTGACCACTCATTTGACATTCGTCCTCTTTGTGAAAAATACTGTTTCCTGTATATATTCCGGATAAACTTTGAAAACACCCAAGAAAAAGATATTCACGCCCACATGCCCAAATAGGTAGATAGAGGCAGAACCAACAATTAGCCGAACAAACTTATTATCACCAGCCGGTATTCTGGTATTGGAAAATTGAAAATAACTTTTTTTTCGTTGTCTGAACCGTTTATCAAACCCAAGACCTCATGAAATCAAGTCCACTACTGGACGCCAATACCACAGATGCGCACTACCGCACAATTGATCGAATTTCGTTATATATATAACTATCTGTTAGGTCTACTTCAGGAAGGTTTTTTATTTTTTTATTTTTATTTTATTGAATCAGGCGTTACTTCGCGGAAATTCATTATAACAAATGTAAAATAAGCCTTTATTTTGCTAGTTCCGCGTAAGCAGCGTAACTGTTGTGGCAAATAATCCTCCAAACGACACAGAATGTGACAAGCCTAACTGACGTTCCCAACGCTCACCTCCGCGACCAGAACTCGAATAAAGGAAAAGTTCGGAAAACAATATAAATTGTCACGTTTTTACATGTGACAACCCTACCTAAAGCTCCCACCTCCCACCTCCGTCACCAGATCACAAATAGAGTCCGAACACGGAATGCAAAATCACTTGTCACGTCCTTCGATTAAATTTGTCGAAGCACTCACCACAGAGAACACCAAATCACACTCGACGTACGTTTCGCCTCGACACCGAGGCATCCTCAGGAAATCGACCGTACCGTACAAACGACGACACACGAGTAACAATCTAAGTATTGTCATGGTGCGTGGCGGGCCTCAGTACCCCTCTCCGGCCAAGAGGAGAGGGCACGGACGGTGGGCCGTTTGGCTTACATGGGGTGTCGACTGTGAGGCCCGTGGAGGAGGATGGTGAGCTTTTTATCTTGGCCGTCCTCTTATGATAGGGTTGCGTCAGGTACGGGCGTACCTGTCCCTGTTGCCACTGGGACCCCGAAGTGGTACACTATGTGTACCGCCTTGTCTCCGTGCACCACTTCTACATTATGCGGCCCCTGTTAAGTGGGGCTGCCTGAAAGGGATCGCGAGATACCCCCAACAGGGCGTTCAGACATTCAGCCATAACCCGCGAATTCCAAACGTTAAAAAAAATACTCAATTTACGTTTTTTGCATTTTATGTTATTCAAAAATAAAAAAAAAATAAAACGCAAAGCCGCGGAAAACAACTAGTTATTCAAATGCGAATGAAAGCATGAATAACAAATTCACGTGTATTACAATAACCCTTAATTTGGTCGCGGATTAATATGAATGATTCATTATAATAACCTGAAACCACAATTACACTAAAACACATAACCCTCCTAATCCAGCATTTCAAATAATAATCATGACGTGTCATGTTATAATTTTGACATACCTAGTGTAGTCCACAGGGACGGAAATTTTTGCGAATTTCACATTTTTTTTTCGAATTGGCTAATATGTTGCTAACTGCGAGGTTTTTACAGCTGCACAAAAATATTGTTTTTAGTTGAAAGATCGTACTTTCAAGGTGGTCCAGCTGACATCAAGTCCTTACCTGAGAGAATCCCAGGGAGATTCTTAATTTATGTGTACGTATTATTATACGGGATCCAACGGGAGTCTTTTAAAAAAAAAGATTTTATTTAACACTGAAAGTGATTTATTTAATAAGAGACTTATATTAATTTACACATGACTACAACTGTCTGTGGAATAAAGAAATAGAGCAACCGGCGGGTACAGTAAAATCTGCTCTGGATGAGGACTGAGTGAAGACTGTCCGAGAGTAATGGGAATTGGTAGACATGGATGTGACTTGTGAGAGATGCTGACTACATGGGAAAGGGGATCTGAGTAGACGACTGATGTGTAAGTGCCAGGTAAGGTACAAGGGGTACAGTTATAGGGTATAACAGTAGGTATGATAGTTTTTGTAGTTTTAGTGTGATTTGTATACGAAGTATTCGGGAAGAGATTCAAATTTTAACACTTCGTATGTCGATGTAAATGCCTTACCAATTGATTTAGTGAGAATTCAACACTAAACTGCAGCTTTAAATTCCTTCTTTCCGATTTCATGATTATAATATTATGCACTATACCTTTAGATGAGTTTGTTGTTACAAATGACATTCACGTTCTGTACTATCTGTAATTGCTATTTATCTTAGGTATTTTCATTTTAGTACTTCACTATTCCTCGAAATAAATATTTAAATTAAAAAATAAGAAACAAAAAATGTATGTGTACTAGTGTACACACGAAAAAAGTAAAACTTACATAACGTTACATAAATTTTCGTAGAGTGTAATAGAAAAGAAGTTTTACTAAAAAAGTAAACTTTTATGACATGACCTCGCAAGCTTCGAGCTACCTCACAGCTACAGCTACAACAGCTAGCTTGAAGATATACCGGCCGGCAAAACAAAAGTAAAGAGGCAAGCAGTATGGAATCCAGCGATAACATGCGGTGCCTGTTTAGTGGAGCGTAACTAGAGGTATGAACAAGTTTCATTTCAAACAAATCATCTTACCAAACCCGCAAAAAAATAAAACTCCGTCATGAAAGAAGAACCCTTCTCTGGGCTTTGTTAGATAAAACCGAAAGTTTCAGGCTCAATACCTATCTCACGTTTATTTTCTGTTATAACTTTGTAAAAATGTCCGAAAAGTGACAATTAATCGTTTTGACAATAGCAGTATCTGTTGTCCCGAAGACTATATATTTATGACGGTTCACACAGCCACTATTGTGGGGGAGTTAGTCATTCATTTGGGTAATTGCATTATTTGTCTCCACGAATTGGGACAATTTATCTCCAGGTAAGAGAGCTTTCATTTTACTTAGACGAAGAGCTACTGAAACTAATGCGTTAAGTTAATCTTGTCATTATTATGTTTCTGGTATTTGTTGTTAGATGACCTTAGGTTTTGGTTACTCTTAGAATAATAGTATCCAGGATAATGATAGACTTTTTTTGTTAGTTTTTGTAATGGGCGTTAGTTCAACTACATTTTAAAAAAAAGTGATTTTTTGTATTTATTAAAATCAGCTAACCAGTTTTGCTTTTGATATGAATAACTTGACTATATTAAATGTATTATTCAAATTAATTCACAATTCTTCGCTCTTTGTCAATACTGGCATCCCACAAGGCAACATTTTAGGATCTTACTTAGGATATTATTTGTACATAAATGTATGCATATTTTCAAGCCAAGTCTCTTACGTGGTAGGCAGAGAGTATCGAGTGCCAACCTCACGATCCTGATAAACCTTTCTGGCTTCCTTCACATTCATTTCCCTTTTCATACAAATACGCTGGTTTCGGAGACGCTTTACACGGATCACGCAGATAATATTCGAATGATCTGATCGTGGAATCACAACCTTGGTCTCCGCGGGTACCTACGTCCATCCACATTCGCATTGTATATATTCTGCTTTGTTACTACTATTATTTGTATTTATTTCATTGACATTTACGAATCAAAACTAAAGTTCACCGATATGTTAAATAGATGACTCTGTAATATTTTTTGAAAACGGATGAGTAGCCTAGTATATCGTCGTATGAGGAGTACATTTATTGTAGACAAAATTGTCTTTAAAAGGTTCTCTTAACACGAAAAGAAAAAACAAAAACTAGAGGTTTTATATAAAAGTGCTAACAATTGCAGGAATAGATGTCAGATCTCAAGTTTACTTGCGTAGCATTTCCGCCATTTTGAAATGGTATATTTATACCGTAAGAGTTCTTAACATTCAAGAGTCTGCTATAGGTATCATTAGATAGGTTAACGCGTGTGTAGTCTAGCGGTTCAGGTGTTGGTCTTGACTGCATAAGGTCTCGGGTTTGATTCCCGGGTCGGGCAACAAAAACAAATTTGGTTTTTCCAATTTTCTAATAAAAAAGGTGTTGCTCGGGATTGGATTTGTGCCCGGTTGGCGATAGGCTTGCCACTTATCACATTATGAGACTTAGTGTCTTCGGCTAGTCGTGGGTGCTCTGGTTGTGCCTCTGCCTACCCCTTTCAGGATATGGGCTTGCAGACACTTGATTACTTTTTGCTATAGGTATTTTGAAACTTTTATGTACCTAGATAAGAAAAATTTATTATATCCCAAACCGTTCCTAATGTAATATTCGAATTAGTCATTCTAACACATTCGTTTAAATTGTATTCTAAACTTTTGTGGATAAATGAACAAATATAAATAAAAGAAATGCACTCAGAGTACAGACGACGAAAGGGAGATTAAGAAATGGAAATAAAAGGTGAGCAGCTAATCCGTGCTGATGGATCGCTGACCCCAATCTGTTTTTACGCTGAACTGTATTCTTAATCCTTCTTCAATCTATTTTTCTTTCACAATGTTGACATGGCTCAATTTTAATGAGAATATTTTTATATTTGAATTCGTTCTTCTAAACGTTTTGTTTCTCATTCTGTTTTTAATTGTTTCTGTTAAAAGATAATGAATCAGAAGGTGACTCTTCAGATCGTAAAAGTCAATCTGAGTGAGTTATCAAGTTGTCTTTTACACAATCTTGAACTGGACTACTTCGGCGATGAAACTTAAGTGAAAAGTTATTCATTATGCTAGCTGTTGCCCGCGGTGTTGCCCGCGTGGTTAATGGTCCCACAGGAACATTTTTCGAGATAAAAACTATCCTATGTGTTAATCAAAGCTACCTTCTATGTATGTGCCAATCTTGATAAAAATCGGTTCAGCAGTTTTTGCGTAAAGGAGTGACAAACAAACAAACAAATATTAAAATTTTCGCATTTATAATACTAGTAGGGTTTGAGTTATCTCAAAATCCTCTTGATGGATGTCGATAAAACTTATATAGGGTTATCATCATTATCATGTCATTGCCTATCTTTTGAAACAGCGGTTATCAAATCACAAAATTGGAGTTAGCTGATTTTTTTTTATTTTTACTGCACCAGTTATTATCTATTTAGGATACAAAGTAATGAGTTTAAATCAGTTTCTAGAAGTTTTCTGCGATTGAAATAAATCCGAAATTTTAGTTCTAACCAACTTTCGCAGTAACAAACATTAATTCAAAATACAAATCTCTTTTTTGGTAGTCAGTTAAAATATGGACATTTTAGTCAAATAGAGCCTGTCCCAAATTCAGTGTGTAACGACAACGCGGAGGAAGTTCGCGGCTGCCGAGACTTGCTAAACTTGTGCAATAAAATTGATGAGATGGGGTTTGGCAAACGCTGTTATTGTCTTAAGAAGCTTTTCGGGTGTGGTGTAAAATACAATTCTCAAGCCTATTTGTAAAAAAATGGATATTGTAAGTAAAAGTTGCTATAGACACCTATAGATGTAGTAGGTGCTTCACTGTTCTGAGACTTGGCTGCTAGGCCACTTGTGAAAGTCTACTTGCTTCCCTACTCTCCGGATCGGAACATAACACCGTTATGATAGTGGCAAGAACAGGTAAGGCGGTGAAGCCATACCCTGGCAAGTTGCTGCATATCACTATTTCTCTCTCCCTCTAGTTGATAATGTCTCAAGTAAACTAAGCTCTCGTCTTGCGAGCTGCCTGGCAGTTAGGTAGATCTGTTCTACGGTTATCTGTACTAATGCGGGGAAATTAAATGTAATTAAGTCGATATTAGGAGTTATATTGAAGTTACACTTTTAAGAGGGCGTTCAGGGGCATTATGAAAAAACATGAGACTGAAATTTTAAAATTTGTCCGTATCTGTAACACTAAAAGTAACATTACGAAATTGCCTGCTTCAGAATCATGTTTCTAAATTTACACATGTCCTGTTTTATTTTATAAACTTTTAGTTGCAAATTTACTTATCATTTTTCAATTTAAATTATACTAAACACACGCTAGACGCTAACTCGCTATATCTCATAAATCACACCAGATGATTAGCTCAGCTCTGAGCTAATCTAAGTTTTGTGTTTTAATTGTTTTATTCGGACTTATTCAAGTTAAACTTATCGCAATAAAGGGTCCATTATTTCGTGGTTAATTGTGTTTGTAATTTTAGCGCTCCGCTTTCTCGGTCGCACTCTGCATCCCAGTATAAAGAATTACCCCTTTCTTAAAGTTATATCGAAAGCTGTCTTTCAACAATAGTCTAAAGACCATGGAGCATAAACATGATTATCGTTAAACTATTAGTTGAGATAAAGAGTGGTGATAATCCTGTTGAGCACGAACGAAACTTATTTTAGAAAGTAAATCACTTAATAATACCTACATTAAATTAAATAGATACGTCTTACGAATTATATTATTATTACCTATATACGTACTATATACGTGATGCCAAAACTTTGAACCCATTTTTACGAAAATTGCGCAGACGCAGGAGCATAAAATTTGGCACACTTATAGTTTATGTGTAGAATAAGTACAGAACGCTAATATTTTTCAATAATAATGCTTATAAAGTACATTAAATCAATAAATAAAACATTACCCACACTACCATGCAATTGACACACACAAACAAACATATTGATGACAACGATAAAAGATCACAGATGGCGCACTAAAAAGTTTGGAAACAAAGTAGTTGGTCTTGAGAAATGAAGATGGCGTTCAGATGGTGCACTAAAAAGTTAGGAAACAAAGTAGTTGGTCTTGAGAAATGAAGATGGCGTTCTTATCAACAAGATAGTAAAATTTATTATGATCGAACTTCGACCAATGGGCGACCACTAGTATTAAATAGATACGTCAAATTAGTCCAGACAAGTCAAGTTGCAACGTTTTTAAGTAATGTTTTCCGATGAATCGGTTAGGTATTCTATCTCTTTTTGTTACTATCGTTGAAAGAAGATGGCGATAACTTAAAACTAGCTTAGTGGGTGTGTATCAAAACTACCACCAAACCAAACCTTGTTAACCGAATAACTGACAGATTTAACGTTTACTTTCGAGTAGATAAAGAATACATATTTCATCACATTTATATTAAGAGAGCAATTTATGCATACTACGATAAAAAAATGACTTAAAAGTGACATTTGTATTTGATAAACAGCAATACCCGTAAATCATTTACGTTAATAAAATAATATGTTTATGATAAGAAATATTCGATACGTATTGGTAACAAAGTGTTAAAGCTGCTTTCCAGTCTAAAGCTAAACATTCACGGCTCTTATACTATGTTTAAAGCATCTAGTTGCCATGGCATCCGGAGCGGAACACATTGACGTTATGGAAACTACTGGGTGAAAACGAAATTAGTTTGGCGATGATGACGATTGTGATACAGTTTGCAGTTTGTCCTCAATTTTAGCTTTAGTCATTCGAATATATCTATGGTGTCTTCAGGCGGCATCAATTTCTTACCATCAGGGAATCTGCCAGCTTTATTTGTTTGCAATATCATGAAAAATATACAACTTATTTTTGTTTTTACAGGTAAGTAACAACATGTGGTCCCGGATACTGAAAAGTTAGAAAATATTTACATGATTATTTTTTTTATGTTATTGGAAGGCAAACAAGCACAAGGATTTCCTGATGGTAAGAAATTCACGCTGCCTAGAGACACTAAAGGTGACAATGGCGCGTTGCCAACCTGAGGCCGGGATGTTAGGCATCGAGCAAAAGTAAGTTTTTAGTTTTGTTTATACGAGTTTTGATTCTTACTTGTCTTCCGGCAAGATGGTTTATCTTTTTTCGATTCATTTTGTTTACTTTAATAATATATTTCCACATTATTAGAATTCCTCTCTGTGGTCTAGCGGTTCAATTGTTTAACTTGACTGCATGAGGTCCCGAGTTCGAATCCCGGGTCGGGCAACAAGAAAAAAATTGGGATTTTCCAATTTTGTAATATAAAAAAAAATGTTGCTCGGGATAAGATATGTGCCCGGTTGGCGATAGGCTTACCACCTATCACATTGTGGGACTTAATATCTTCGGCTAGTCGTGGGTGCCTTGGTTGTGCCTCTCCCTACCTATTTGGGGATATAGACGTGAAGATACTTTTATTAGATAAGAGTAACAACTTTTATATATAAAAATTTTTGACTGTGACTTTTTTAGCAAATGTTTTTAACGGAGTTCAAAATTAGGAAAAGGTTTTAAAATCGGCCGCATCTGTTCTGCATCAAATAAAAAAAATACCTAAATTGGTTCAGACGCATCGGCAGAATTAGTGTACATACATAAAAAATATACTTATATATGTACACTAATTCCACCGATGCGTCTGAACCAATTTAAGTAATTCTTTTTTTTTATTTGATGCAGAACAGTTTCAAATTGGTCCATGAAAATTTGATTTAGGTAGACCCATTGGATTCCATTTTGTGAGCATTTTTTTATCTACTTTCACCTATCTCGGAACAGTGAGGAAACTATATAAAAAAATTAACAAATCTATTAATATTATCCCTGATCTATTAATTACAAGAAGGAGAGGTACCATTGTTTTTAAAAGCAATGCAAAAACAGCTTTCACAAAACGCCAACACTTAGCACAGACGTCCTACCTATATAACACGATAAACAGAAATCTAGAAATATATGAAAACACCTGTAAAGTATATAAACAAAAATTAAAAACCTGGCTAAAAAAGCTTGAGTACGAAGAAACAGAAAAACTTTTCTGCGTGTTTCTAAAACCTTAAGTAATATTTTCTCACTCTTCATCCACAACCACAAACACACATACACTGAATTTTTATACGTATTAATTATTAATTTTTCTAATTAATAATATCATTATTCTTTATATGAATGAAATTAAAATTGATATTAATATAAGCTTGTAAAACTATTTTTAATAATAGGAAAAATAAAATCGTCAAGAAAAATGTTAGAAAATAAAGAAAGATTGAGCTCTTCTAACACAAGTAATTATGATTTTAAAAGATCTCCGGAGTTTTGGCGCCATCGTGAATGAAGATGGTCGTAATTTTTTCATTGTTATTGAATTTCGTGTTTATATTAAATTAGTACATTTAGGTGGGAATTAGATTAATTTTGTTCAGTGAAAGTACATAAATGAAGTAATCATGAAGAAATTAGTGTACCGTGTATTTCCTCGCTGCCGCCAAATCTCAATAGACGAGCTTGAGTAACAAAGCCACCGTTTTACTCAAGACCCAGACATGACTTACTGACGACTTATGACGGTTGACTAATTATGATTGAATTAAAATTTGATGCAAATTTCTACTTGACTAATGGCAAAATACTAATGTGAAGGCCAATACCTAAAGAAAGATCTTCACACCATGCTCAATATGTTAACATTTATTTTACAGAAATAAATATATTTTATTATTTATAATACATAAATATAATCCGACTTTAAACCTTTTTAAATAGCACATATAAATAACAGGTAGTACATAATCAATATTAAATCTTTACCATTCTTACGTTTTAGTTTTAAAGTCAGTTTTATAAACGTAATTATTTTTTATACGTTTAAATCTTGTAGTATATAATTAATATTAAATCTTTGTAATTTTTTACGTTTTAGTTTTGAAGTCGGTTTTATTTAACGTACTTATTTTCATTTACTACTTTTTGTTTATTGCTGATTAAATTTAATGAAAATAAAAAAAAAGTATCTTCACGCCCATATCCCCGAAGAAGTAGGCAGAGGCACAACCAAGGCACCCACGACTAGCCGAAGACACTAAGTCCCACAATGTGATAAGTGGCAAGCCCATCGCCAACCGGGCATATTTCAAATCCCGACCAACAGTTTTTTATTAATTAGAAAATTGGAAAAATCCAGGACCGCAGCATTCAAGTCCAACACCCGGACCGCTAGACCACAGAGGCGACAATTTAATGAAAATAAACATCCAGATAGGTGAAAATAGGTAAAAATATTCATAAAATAAAAACTAATGTGCCCTACCTGAATCAAATTTTTATAGGACCAATTCGAAACTATGCCGCATCAAACAAAAAAATAATTTTGTAAATCGTTTCAGAAACCACGGAGAAATCGGTGTACAAAAAATATACCGGCCAAATTGAGAACCTCTTCGTTTTTTTCAACTCGGTTAAAAACATGTGGGTTGTGAGTTTAACATGTATTTTTATATGCCATCATAGCTAAAAACAAATAAACCAATTTTAATGCGGGTTCTTTTGTTTGAAAGCTGATGTAATGAAAATTTACAATTTACGAATACGTTTAGTCGGGTGCTCTATGAAAGTTTTTAATTAAATATCATTTATGTGTTTAATGTGCTGAGTTCAGTCTTCTACAGCTTTTATGCGATAAGACAGCAACATTTAGACACCACAGATGTTTTTGGTGCATCGCTCTTCTTTTGTTGGGATTTAAGGCCTATTGTGCAAGCTGCTCTCTTTATTTTTTTTACAAACACTGAATCTAAGTATTTTGTTTTTATATATGGCAACACTTGAAGCTAATAAATGACGTAGTGGGAGAATTCAGAACCTTGTTTGTTACAGTTCACAAAAATGAATAAATTTTACGAAAGCAGGCTTTCGTGTTTAAACAATATACCAATATTGTTATCTGTTTATCAAATGGCGTGATTGATGGGGGCAGGTGTATCACACTTATGTAGCATGTCATCACTCACTCACCTTCTGACAGGAGATTTAAAGGGGGATTCTTTTTTTTATTTCTATTTTTTTGTGTATAATTAAGCTAAGTAATACTGTAAAAGCGACTCCAGCTATTTCATTGGGTACCATGTCACTATATTATAATAATTCATTTTTCGAAATGTATCAATTGATCCCATATTGATCATATACCCGTAGTGGTAGGCAGAGGCACAACCAGAGCACCCACGACTAGCCGAAGAGACTAAGTCCCACAATGTGATAGTTGGCAAGCCTATCGCCAACCAGGCACATATCTAATTCCAAGCAACGTTTTCTACTTGTAGTCTTTGAGTTATACTTCATAGAGCAGACATTTCTAGCAAAAGCCCGAAAACCACAATCGGAAAACAAATGAATGGGACTACGGAGTTATTCTAAAAAATAATTCTTAAAAAACAATTTTGGCTATTGGCCGAATAATCGCGTAAGAAACATACAAAAAAAATTAAGAACCTTCTCTTTTTTCGAGTTGTTTGAAAAAAAAAACACTGGAAGTTTTGTGAGATATATATATATATATATATATATAACAAAAATGGTCATTTCATAATTTAAAAAGCCAAAATTAAGCATCTGTGTTAGTGTCGCACTAGTGGTAGAGGGGCTCGCTCCAGCTGTTTTTGCTTGCCCTGTAATCCAAGCTG
>NJDC01002307.1:33951-44767 GCA_002245475.1 Calephelis virginiensis
CACCCCAGATGTTTTTGGTGCATTGCTCTTCTTTTGTTGGGATTTAAGGCCTATTGTGCAAGCTGCTCTCTTTATTTTTCTTACAAACACTGAATCTAAGTATTTTGTTTTTATATATGGCAACACTTAAAGCTAATAAATGACATAGTGGAAGGATTCAGACCTTTTTTGTTACAGTTCACAAAAATGAATAAATTTTACGAAAGCAGGCTTTCATGTTTAAACAATACACCAATATTGTTATCTGTTTATCAAATGGCGTGATTGATGGGGGCAGGTGTATCACACTTATGTAGCATGTCATCACTCACTCACCTGCTGACAGGAGATTTAAAGGGGGATTCTTTTTTTTATTTTTTTTTTTGTATAATTAAGCTAAGTAATACTGTAAAAGCGACTCCAGCTATTTCACTGGGTACCATGTCGCTATATAATAACTCATTTTTCGAAATGTATCAATTGATTCCATATTGATCATATACCCGTAGTGGTAGGCAGAGGCACAACCAGAGCACCCACGACTAGCCGAAGAGACTAAGTCCCACAATGTGATAGTTGGCAAGCCTATCGCCAACCATGCACATATCTAATTCCGAGCAACGTTTTCTACTTGTAGTCTTTGAGTTATACTTCATAGAGCAGACATTTCTAGCAAAAGCCCGAAAACCACCATCGGAAAACAAATGAATGGGACTACGGAGTTATTCTAAAAAATAATTTTTAAAAAACAATTTTGGCTATTGGCCGAATAATCGCGTAAGAAACATACAAAAAAAAATTAAGAACCTTCTCTTTTTTCGAGTTGTTTGAAAAAAAAAACACTGGAAGTTTTGTAAGATATATATATATATATATAATAAAAATGGTCATTTCATAATTTAAAAAGCCAAAATTAAGCATCTGTGTTAGTGTCGCACTAGTGGTAGAGGGGCTCGCTCCAGCTGTTTTTGCTTGCCTTGTAATCCAAGCTGTCAGTGTAGAGCGCACATTCATCAAGGCGCATTAACGCGTCAGGTGCTATTGTGGCCAGTACACAAGCGATCAATTATAAAAAAAATCGAACAAAATTTATTTTGAGAAAAAATTAGATCATTTTATCATCGCCTTAATTTATAGCATATTACTCCATCAAAAAAATAAGGTTGTTACTATCTTAGATCCAAATTTATAGTTATATTGTTTTTAATCTAATTAACTGTTTTATTTCAGTGACAGATATATATTTCACTAAATTTCGATACAACTCGAAAACGGTTAGATTTTTGTGGATTTTGAAGGATATTTTTTTCTTTTTTTTACTTTTTAATTTTAACTTTTAATAAACGTGTACAAATTAGACGACATAAAGCTAAAAAAAATCGCTACACAAACATTGCTTAATCCCAGGATTTTGTTTTCAAATATTAACCACCTTATTAACACATTTCGTTAACATTTTACCTTCCCATATGCTTTCAAATAACTTATAATCTTATATGTTCTTGAAGTCATAACTAAAAATATATAGTAAATTTATTTTAGTAAATATATTTTTAGACGTAGTCTATTTTAGATTAATGTTGTTTTCAAAACCAATCGTTAATGATAAAAGTCCCTACAATTTGAGGAAGTCTCAATAGATTCAACAACTTTTCGATCAGTTGGCTACGCACCAATACCATTTTGGTGCATATTTGTAACGTGTATTTTTTACTATAATGAGATACGTTTGCTTGTTACTCGTATCTAACTAATTCTAAAAAATAGTACAGATACGGCAGTAAATTGATAGACAAATTATTAAATGACTTTTTTGTCACATATTCAGTTAATAAATCGCTGTTTTTGTAGCCAAATCATAAACTCAGCACAACTTTTATTTTCACCAATATTTCCGACACGTTCCCATCTCGTCAGCTTTTTACCTCGGCAGCTTCCAATTTGAATTTTATAAAATAAGTTTTAACCTGATTTTATTTTAAAATGGCATTAGTACTGGGTGATGTGATCGTTACATTCCTACACCAAAAGTACATCCCAACCTGATTTGCTTGCTGTATTTTTCATAACTGTAAAAAAGCTGAATAGAACGCTTTTATTAATCAAATGATGTTAACTTGTATTGGTCTATAAAGAATGTCCTTCCATTTGCGAAAATTATAGATGTTAATCGTTACTAAGTCGTAAATATAGGATTGGGTTATGGTATACTGCTCTTTTTCTCCGCACCCATCTCCTATCAGGCCCTGGAACACCAGGTTCCAGCGTGTCGTCATTTACTAAAACAGATACAAAAATGCGACAAGCGGAAAGTGAAGGTTCAATCCACGTTATTCTAAGGTTTTAAAATTAATGCACGATTCTATATAGCAAAAGGACTGTGTGTTTTTTACGGCAGTTACTAAATTGTTACTTATCAATTTATTACGAAAAAATGGTGTTTGAATTAATCTAGCATTTCTAAAAAGAGTGATAAACCAATTTCTCGTATTTTCGTTCTCCTAAATAGTTACTTAAAAAATGTATTGGTTTGTTTTTAAATATAAAACTGTGAAAAGTCTAACGAAAACTAATAAGCAAACGAACTCTATCCATTTGTATTTTTATTTTCATTTTCATCAGGTTGGGAAAATTTGTTTATGAAATTATAAATAGGTTTCAATTATTAATAATTGAAAAAGCTGTGTATGTGTAAACAAAAGTTTTGCATTTTATCTCGTCATTTAAGACATTTTAAAGAAAATGCCGAACATCTGCCGCATAAACTTTGTAGTCAGCCTCAGGTTATCAATGCAAACTTACATAAAGTTTATAGCACGCAGTCTTTCTATACCGGTGGACTGTGGGTGTCCTATTCGCGCCGCGTCTACAATGCCTCTCAAATATTCTCAGACGCGCGCACGGACGACTTCTTTGCTTTGATGCCTATAAAAGCCACATCTCTGCTACAGCGCCTACGTACCAGCGATAACAGTATTCTAGGGATGATTGCTGCCAGGCCCGACTGCTTTATACAGCATCACTGGATAGAGACTGCAGCAGGGTTATTGAAATAGGTCATTTAGTTAATGTTAAATGTGCACTAACAATGCTAATATAGTTTATAAGGCAATAATTGTTAATAACACACTACCACATAATTATGGATCTACGGTCTGAAATAAAAAAAATATTATTGTTATTATTATTATCCAGGAGGATTAAGAAAGTCACTAGAAAATAGTGTTATTTTAAGTATAGTTTGTAATTAAAAATTGTTATGGATAACTTAAATAGGTACAATGCTTTTTGTACATTAAAACTGGAAAATCCAACTTTGATTTCAAAACTGAGTCACACAAAAAATAAGTACTTCCCTCGATTTCTCTGGAATTTCATCATCAGATCGAGACTTAGAGGCAGTACGACTTATTCAAATGTATGCTGTTTCAACCAAAAAAATAATTCAGAAATGACGGAGATAGTTATAAACACACATGAAAAATAAAGGGTCGAAAATCACAACTCATCCTTTTGGAGTTGGTAAAAAATAAAGAAGGCTTTCGTAGGCATTTGTGCTGGCACTCAAAGCTGATCAAACACTTGCGCTGGCTAGTGGCTGGGGACACGACGCACGCATTAGTCCTGAGTGCCGCTGCATACACTAGATCCATTATCGAAGTATGCCTAGAGCACTCAGCTGGAGGACCTAAATCCAACCGTTTCAGGTGTGAACCGAAGATTGCTCTCCGAGTTATGGATTGTCTGCATCAATCAATTTGGAGAGTCCTCAATATGGAAGCATTTACAATGGTGAAAAAACTCTTCGCTTTATGTTTGGTAGAGTTAATCTCTACAAGAAACATGACATACTAAAGATCTTCTAAGATGGACGATTTGCACGTATTACCAAGAGACACCAAGTTATTATCTATATATATATACCTATGTTGGGTTTTTCCAATTATCTTATATTAAAATGTTGCTCGGGATTGGACATGTGTCCGATTGGCGATAGGCTTGCCACCTATCACATTGTGGGACTTGGTGTCTTCGGCTAGTCGTGGGTGCACTGGTTGTACCTCTGCTAACCTCTTCGGGGAAACTTATTTACTTACTTTATTTATATATTACATTGCTCGTTAGTCGCTCACTAATACTCGAGAACGGCTAAACTGATGTAGTTAATTTTGGATTTGAATTATTTGTTCAAGTCCAGGGAAGGGTTACAAAATAAGGAAAAGAGAAAAACGGAGTCAAAGTCAAGTGTTATGATATTTGCAGATTCGTCTAGCTTTCCTCATATTTATTATTTTTGGCATAAAGTTAAATTAGTAATCAATAACCCTGGTCAAATAACGCAAATTGATCCAAAACCAAGCATTTAACTTATTTCAGTTTTAAGTATTAGTCATCGATAACTTATGTATCTATAAATGAATCCCAATTTACCTTGTCCATCGCATCATTTTTGTTGTGCTAGTTATATAAAGGAGAAGGTCCATATAAAGAGAAAAACTGGATTTTTTTTTAATTTCCCCCAGACACGTAACATTAATATACATTACATTGACATATTTCACTGTTAGTAGCTGTCAATGTCCAGCAGAATAAATGTAATAAACACCGAGACAAAGAAATACATAAAGATATTCATCACATAATTAATGCATGCCCTTGCCGGGAATCAAACCAAAGACTTGCGATTGGCGGTTATTTAGTTAAGATCTTTTTGTTAAGATTAATTTGAATAAGATCTGACAAGTGGATTTCAAGACTTCACGTAAATCTATATATTACGCTTCTTACGAAAATTGCGCTGACGGAGGAGCATAGAATTTGGCACACTTATAGTTTATGTGTAGGAAAAGTACAGAACGCTAATATTTCTCAATAATAATGCTCATAAAGTACATTACAAACAAATATGTTGATGTTGACGATAAAAGATTACAGATGGCGCACTAACTATTCAGGCAACAAAGTAGTTGATCTTGAAAAATGAAGATAGCAAGGGCGGCCAATGGGTGACCACTAGTTTTAATAAAATTGCAATCAGCAAATTCTAAATGTAGATACATCCCGTATTAGTTTGGGTTCTTTATGTAAAGAAGACAATCTACCAGGCAGCTCGTATGAGGCGAGCATAGGTTACACGGGTCATTTCTTACAAGTAGATGGTATGATGACGGTTGAGTGCTGTTTAGCAAATTGTCCAGATAGGGATCTACTGCCTTCCTATTCCTGCCGCAATAATAAATATTATGTTCGTATATAGATAGTAGTGTATGTATCTCGTAAAAGTGCACAAAAAAAAATTGTTTGAATCTAAATGTTTAAACTAGTTTGAAATATGAAAACAAGTTTTCAGCGTATTTCATGGACTAATTTCACTGTTGTAAAGCTTTCAGTAAAATTTCACAAATTTGCATGACGATATTTTTTTAACAGAGTATACGATGCTCTGGAGGATAATACATCATTCTTTGTATCGATGTTTGTTCCTTTGAAGCAATCTAGATGCCAAATTCTTGGGTCGGTGTAACGACTAAGTCATTTTCGTTTATTTCTTAAAACACGAAGTTGATAAAATGGGACTCCATTTCATGGCATATTGTTAAAAAATGTATTGACTTACATAAAAAGTAAAGTATCTTCACGCCCATATCCCCGAAGAGGTAGGCAGAGGCACAACCAGGGCACCCATGACTAGCCGAAGACACTAAGTCCCACAATGTGATAGGTGACAAGCCTATCGCCAATCAGGCACATTTCCAATCCCGCCAACATTTATTTTAATTAGAAAATTGGAAAAATCCAATTTTCTTTTTGTTGGCCGACCCGGGATTCGAACCCGGGACCTCATGCAGTCAAGTCCAACACCCGGACCGCTAGACCACAGAGGCGATTTGACTTACATAAAGCAAAAATTGTGTTTTCAGTGGGCACTTATTTAAAAATCAAGATAATGAAGTGAACCCATCCCAGGGAAGTCGCTATGCAACTTCCAGGAAGAAAGGCACATGGCATTTTTATGATATTGGAAGGCAAACAAGCAGATGTATTTCCTGATGGTAAGAAATTTACGTCGCCTAGAGACACCAAAGGTGGTAATGGTGCGTTGCTCATCTGAGGCCGGGATGTTAGGCGTGGAGAAGAAAGTAAGTTAACCGGCTATTTTATCCTCCGAAGCAGAACACTTCAACAACAAGCACTGACGTTATGGCGGCAGAATAAGGTAAGGTGGTGGTTCCAATCTGGGCCAGTCGCTGCGAAACTCTACAATCTAGTCAGATGTCAGTTATATTATTAGTGACGGTAATCCTGTACTCGCCTTTAACAAGCTGCCTAGCAGGAAGGCTGGTCTTTTCTGTTAAAGAGCCCGGACCAACACGGGATATGAACTATGATATTTATATGATACATTTTAAAATACGAACGGGAATGATATGTTATCTAGAGAAAATCCGGAGCAAAACGAAAAATCACAAGCGGTTTTTTTTTTAATTTTTGTTAGAACGACGCTACCCAATATTGGATTTGTTCTCAATTGGATATAGGTTTACCCTCTATAACGTAATGGAACTGCGGCTAATTGTTGTTTTACCTTTAGTTAGTTGTGACCTGTGGGTAATCTCCTAAATACCTCTATGTTCCGCTTCCGGAATACGGTTCAAAATATACTTACTTAAATTTAATGATTAAGTGTTGAACTTGACTTTATTAAGCCTCAGGTTTGAGCCCGAGTCGGATAACCATAAAACAAAATATTTTTTCATAAGTAACAACGTTATCTTGGGTGGGACATCACACGTACCCGGTTTGCAATAGGCTATTACATCGTGGGGCTTAGTGTCTTCGGCAAGTCGTGGTTGTCCTTATTGCCTAAGTACTTTTTCAATTAATAATTAAGTACAAAGGTAAAACCGAATGCTTAATAGTATTTTATGCCAGTATTGTTAAATTTTGATAACAACGGGGCGCAAATTTAATAAAGTAAAGAAAATAATTGTTCGAATTCATTACAAAAAGACATAACCAAAAAACGAGAGTGTAATTATAAATAACTAAACTATTACCTATAAATGTATTATACTATAATAACAATCAAGATAGCCTCACAATCATTGCTACGTAAAGATCTGGGTGTTTATTAAATGTGTTTTGGCATCAATAAAATTATTTTTTTCCACCGTGTTGGTCCGGGCTCCTTTGCAGAATAGACCATCTGCCTTCCTGCCAGGCAGCTCGTAAAAGGCGAGCATAGGCTTACCGTCACTGACACCGTGACATCTGACTAGGTGGTAGAGTTTCGCAGCCACTTACCCGGATTGGTACCACCGCCTTACCTATTCCTGTCGCCATAACGTCATGACGTATTCCGGTTCGGAGGGTAGAGTAGCCGGTAAACTTACTTTTGCTCGAGGCCTAACATCCCGGCCCCAGGTTGGCAACGCACCATTACCACCTTTGGTGTCTTTAGGCGACGTGAACTTCTTACCATCAGGAAATCCGTCTGCTTGTTTGCCTTCCAATATCATAAAAAAAATTGTACTAGAATTGTTGACTAACACCCATCACAGAGGCATGTAATCTGCTTACTTTGGGGTTAGATTCAATTAATGTAACCTGTCCAGAAACATTTATTTATAATAATTTAATACCATATTTTACGCAAAAAGGGCCACTTGCATGGGTTAAATATTTAACTCTGATTTAGATTCTAACTGGGGTTAAATCATTTTATTTTTGACTGTTTAACTCATTATTACATTCAACGTGCAAGCGATCCTTGTACTTAATTTTTTTTTTGCTATTTTTCCGCCCGCAGCTTTGTCCGCGTGGAATTTGGTTATAAAAGAAAATCGCACCAATTGCATTTTTCCTGTTTCATCCCAATTTAATCGGGTATTTAATAGGGATAAAAATAAAGTATGCATCCCTACGCACTATACTAACACCCAAGTCAGCTCATACCTTGTCCGCATACTAAATTTCATCAAAATCCGTTAAGTAGTTTCTGCGTGATTGACGGACCAACATCCAAACAAACAAACTTTCACATTTACTGTATTAGTGTTTTTTTTATCACAATATTAAAGCGTGAAGCAAAAAATCTGGACCTTTTTTTTAAGAAAACTACGTGGACGGAGGAGTATGAAATTTGGCATACTTATAGTAAATTATAATGTGTAAGAGAAGTGAAGATTATTATTAAAATATATTACCTAATATATTGTAGCGATATGTGCTGCTTTGAATGACAAAAGACCATAGACGTGGTTTGTCACGCCAAAATGGTGGAATTCTTAGTGACAATGAGATGGCTTCGACTTCAACGTTGTGTTCCGGCATCTTATCTTCTGGTGTTCTTGCTCGGTGGTCACCAATGTAGCCGTCGTTGTGTGTGGCTGTTGTCGTGATGCTGCTACTTGACTAGTTGCTCAGACGGAAGGTCGATGCGGAAGATAATGAAACTAGTGTGCTAGCTCTGAGATCGGTGATTGTGAATGAGTGCGAATGCAAATGCGAATGAATTTATTACAAAATTACATCTGTTTATATACATTTAAAATCACATAAAAAATTGTAAACAATAAAATCATTTCCGAAACCGAACACTATAGAAGAATTAAGAATATTTCTCGGGATGATTAACTGGGACGACAACGCGAACTAATCTTTTGAAGCATGTAAACTCGCAATCCAAAACGCGACTTTACTCGCACATCCATCCCATAATGCACCGTTAGCAATATTCAGCGACGCATCGGAGATAGCAGCAGGTTCAGTGTTGCAACAATACGTCGATGGAAAATGGCAACCCGTAGGCTATTTTTCAAAAAAATTCTCAGAAGCACAGAAGAAATATAGCACCTTCGATCGAGAATTACTAGCAATATTCATGTCAGTTAAACACTTCAGGAAAATGTTCGAAGGAAGAAACCTCATTATCTTCACTGACCACAAACCACTTACCTATGTACTACAAAAATCACCTGCAAATTCAGAAACACCACGACGCGCAAGACAACTTATGTTCATAAGTGAATTCACCACCGATATTCGTCACATCAGCGGCTCACAAAATATTGTTGCCGATACGCTAAGCCGCGTGTCAGTTGAAGAAATCATAAATATTCGACTATTAGAAGATTGCCGAAGCACAAAATCAAGATATAACCATCATACAACAGCTCGCATCGCAAAGTAACCTATCAATCAAAAAAGTTATTTTGCCTAATACTCAAACGGCAATATACTGCGAAACTTCAACATCTCATATACGACCTTATTTACCGGAGCAGTACAGAAGAATTGCTTTCGACGCTGTTCATAATATCAGCCACCCAGGCGTCAAAACTACAAGAAAAATGATGACTCAAAAATATTTTTGGCCTTCAATCAACACTGATGTCGGAAACTGGGCGAAAAATTGCATTAAATGTCAACAATGCAAAATACAGCGGCACACGCAGTCCTACCCAGCTATATTTCCACCTACCGAAAGATTTCAACATGTGCACGTCGATGTAGTTGGTCCACTTCCTACCACAAAAGAAGGATATCGATACCTTGTCACAATGATAGACCGCGTGATAAGATGGTTAGAAGCTATACCCACAGACGATATCTCAGCTGAGTCTGTAGCTAAAATCATGTACGACCACTGGATATGCCGCTTTGGATGTATGAATACAGTCACAACAGATCAAGGAAGACAATTCGAGTCTAGGCTATTCAACAAGCTACTAAGCACAATGGGCGCAAAACACATACATACGTCAAGCTTTTACCCGCAGTCAAACGGAATTGTAGAATGAGCACATAGAACCTTGAAAACAGCACTTAAAACTCGCCTATCGCAACATTCATCGTGGATAGACGAGCTATCTACCGTGCTACTTGGACTACGCGCCATGACAAGAACGGACACCGGCGTGAGTGCAAGCGAACTCACATACGGTTACAACCTACGTCTACTATGCGACTTTTTCGTTTCCAAACCCATACAAGGACTAGAAACAAATATTGACTACGTCAACCGACTACGTGACGTCATCAATTCCGTCAAACCTCATGAAACAACTTCGCACACTTACAAGAAGCCAATTTCCTTTCACAAAAACCCACAAACATGCGAAAATGTTTTTGTTCGCAACGACGAAAACAAGAAACCTTTGCAACCAGCATATGAAGGTCCATACAAAATATTAGAAAGAGGCAGCAAATGTTTCAAGTTACAACTACCCGAACGTCATTCATCTTACGTCTCAATAGACCGACTCAAGCCAGCCTACGTTTTAAACGCCACACTACCCAAACGAACGGAAAACGCAACACCAAACTCATCACCATTATCATCACCGCCAGACCTAGTACCAGCAATTAAGAAGATGAGATCTGGCAGGATCGTAAAACCACCGGTACGCTTTCGCTAAGGGGGGAGTCCTGTAGCGATATGTGTCACTTACCTTCTACCACCATATTTACCTTTATAAATACGTACCTTCCATTACTTTAATTACCAACCTAAAACCTTAACTTTTACCTTTACCGTTACCTGGAGGAACAAATAAAACACAAGGATACACTTTATTATCAAGAAGAAGTAAATAAAACGCAGTGATGATCAGCCGCCATTATCCTGAAAAGGACAACCGTTTCTCGTACGAAACCACATCAAGTTTGAAGCACTGGAAGCCTGCCTATCAAGATCACACTGACCGCCCTGAAAAGGAGGTGGTTACCAACAAGGGAAAGGCATATACAGCTCCGCATCTCTTCATATAACCAGACTTACCGTACGAGGAACGACGCTCCGCTCACTGAAGATGTCGACCGACGCAGACGGCTC
>NJDC01002307.1:72372-103412 GCA_002245475.1 Calephelis virginiensis
ACACCCATAACACAAGCACGTAATTTGCTTATTTAGGGGCTAGATTTAATTTGTGTTACTTGAATAGGGATAATATTTATTACATCTTACCCTACCCTTCAAACCGGAACACAACAATATAAGTATCTTCACGCCCATATCCCCGAAAAGGTAGGCAGAGGTACAACCAAGGCACCCACGACTAGCCGAAGACACTAAGTCCCACAATGTGATAGGTGACAAGCCTATCGCCAACCGGGCACATTTCCAATCCCGACCAACATTTTTTTATTAGAAAATTGGATAAATTCAATTTTCTTTGTGTTGGCCGACCCGGAATTCGAACCCGGGACCTCATGCAGTCAAATCCAACACCTGGACCGCTAGACCACAGAGGCGATACACAACAATATATAAGAAAAGATCAAGCAGTGTTATCCAGACACACACAAGACTCTACCAAGAACTAAACATAATAATGAAATTAAAAAAGAAAGTGGAAGATAAAGGGTCGGAAGTCATGAATCGTCTCCCATCCGTTACGCACGCACTGAAAGCCTATAAAGGTAAACATCTATTACTCGCGTGACAAATGTCTAAAAAATAAAATGTTCTACAGAATAGACCAGGAGATCGACTTTGATAATTATACTTGATTGGTTTTAAGTAAAAGTAAGTGCCTAGCCCTTCTCAAGAAAAGTGTAAAAGCTCAAAATAGCACGAAGATTAGAGTTTGAAATTAACTATTTACTCTATATTGAGTTCTTTTAAACAACCGATTATCGGCCACACATTTTGTATTAATTTATAATACACAGACAATAAAAAATATGATTGATTTTACAAAACTATTTGCTTTCTTCAATTTTTCCCAGTTTTTTTGTTTACTAAAATTTCTTAATAAAAAAACGTGCTGCGGTGTTTATGGATTCATTTTTCTGAAATGGCTAGATTGATTTTCGAGAACGGGTTGTAATACATAAATGTATCTTAAGGGAGCAATATAATACTCGTATTTTTAAAGCAATTGTGGTCAACGTCATTCTTTTTTTACTGCCCGAGGTGTTTGTGATATTTTTCCGCCCGTTTGCGACGGAAAGTTGTAACTTCATTTAGCGCAATATAAGGAAAGATCTCACTTTTCGACCACTGGGCAGATTTAAATATTTTTTCCACCACGTGATACACTATTTAAATCAGAAAAGGAAACTATACTTTTTCATAACATTTTTAGCCCCTGACAGAAAACAGGTTTGAAAAGAAGTTGAAAAAAAATATGAAAAAAAGAGTTTGACGTGGCTGTGTGTGTGTCTGTAGCATTACAACTTTTAATCTGATGGACTGATTTCGATGCAATTTTGTTATTCGAAAACTGACGTAATCATTATATGTCTCACCTATATTACATGTATGTATTGTTGGGGTTATTAAAAATGTTTACCCTTGGGGTTATATAATTTTGCTCATTTTTTTTAAACTAGTAATATGAGTGTAGCGATTTCTATTTGATTAATTAGGTATTCTGGTTAGCTAGATATACTAATAACCAATAAATGGCCAACAAAAGGCTTGGACCAACTGTTAACCAAAACTACGGTCTGGCAACGCTTGTCTACGACAAATACTAGATGAGGGAGACTTAACTGTTGTGCCCTCTCAGTCTATAAGAGTATTTTTAACGCTATCACATTCTACTAGCGTTTAACATAAAGCTGTTAATATTTGCTTCCTCAGACATATTGGGTTGGAGGATTTTGTTTACTGTTTATGATAAATATTATGGAACATGCATATATTACCTAAATATTGTGTTGTTTTAATTAAGGAGCTTAATGTTTCATACAAGTTTTTCATTCGTAGATACTTGGTTTACCGTCAGTAGCATCCAACCAAAAAGTACTGAATGTTAAACTAAAACAGTATTTTTATCTTTAGTTTCAAAGCCCTGATGATGCTGTAAAAAGTGAAACCAGTTGATTTGCTATATTAAAAAACTTCGACATTTGACGCTTCGTCGTTTTGACTTGATTATTGATAATCAGGTCACTGAGAATATAATAGAAGTAGATAATATACCAAAGAATAAGAAAAGAAGATTTTAATGGTTCGTATTTTAGATGGTAGGTGGTTTGAGAGTATGTACCTATGGTGTTTGATACTCTTTGAATGGCTGAACGGATTTGTCTGAAATTTGGAACACAGATAGATTGTGACCTGGATCAATATACTTTTAAGGCTAATATATTTCAAGGTTACTTTTAATCAAAATAGCAAAACGGGTTCATGTGAAAACGCGGGCGAAACCGCAGTCAAAAGCTAGTAGTTAGTAATGTATTCATTTTTCCATTTCCACTATATATCTACCCTATATATACACTATATATCTTTATGTCGCCTCTGTGGTCTAGCGGTCCGGGTGTTGGACTTGACTGCATGAGGTCCCGGGTTCGAAACCCGGGTCGGCCAACAAAAAGAAAATTGGATTTTTCCAATTTCCTAATAAAAAAATATTGGTCGGGATTGGAAATGTGCCCGGTTGGCGATAGGCTTGCCACCTATCACATTGTGGGACTTAGTGTCTTCGGCTAGTCGTGGGTGCCTTGGTTGTACCTCTGCCTACCTCTTCGGGGATATGGGCGTGAAGATACTTTATCTACCATCTAGAAATGATAATATACTTTTCAAAAAAGAAATTAACTAATCCCAAACTGGTAAAGAAATTGAATTCGATTGTTTTCCATTTTAACTGCTCTTAAGTTATTTTTGTTTCCTGGAGAATGTCAATTTCATAAAGTATGGAATGCGTCAACGTACAACTAGTCTAGAAACTATGTAATTGAATGAGAGTATCTGCATGAAAGTTATAAACTTGCAACAACTATGCAAAAGTCTTGTAATAACACCCCGTGGGATTCCGTGGCAACTTAAGCGATATATTAAAGTTCAGACTGGTTTAATGCCTTATTACGGATATTGATGGCAATATTATAATAAACTAGCTATTCCCGTGAACTTCCTTCCACCCGTTAAGTTTGTAAAGGATAGCATTTTATGTCTGTTTTCTGGTTATAACCTTCCTCCACACCAAATAATTTTCAGCCAAATAGGTTCAACCGTTCTTGGGTTACAAATAGTGTAACTTACCAGACCCCTTTTTTACACACACACACACACACAATCACAATAGAATATCAATTTCTATCTCTTATCTATCACAAAAAAAAATTAATCTTCTCTGTATTGAAATATACAAAAGGACTAACCTGTAGGGTTGTAGAGTAGAGTAACCTCTTGAACTCGATATCATGTGAATTGAAAATTTAAATCGTATATCTCGTTTTAGGTACCTACTTTTGAACACAGTATTAGTTAGTTGAGGCCTTGCGAGAATTAGAAAAATTATAAAACGAATGATTTAATGTTTCTTAAATTATAACTAACGATCTCTATATTTTATATATACAGTTGTTCCAAAATAGATAGTATAGAGCTAAACTTATACTTAGCCAAAAGATAATCTCAAAATTAAATATTTTCAATGAACCCCCAACAAAACCTTTATGTAACCTAGGCAAGAATCATCTCGATAATGTCAGCTTTAAAACAAAAGTATTCGCATCAAAATCGGTCTAACAATTCAAAACATTGCCATAGACGTTTTCCGTTAGGGGTTAATAAAACCCCTTATTTCGTGTCGGGGGTTGAAACAACGCATCGTAATTGTTTGTTAGCTAAGATACCCCCGACAAACGCACATACACACAAACAAGTCAAAATTACGACACCTCTTATCTATGATGTGCTTTAGAAGAATTGCAAAGATTCAAAATATGCATAATACCGTAACTTTAAAACTATGATCCATCAGCCATCTCAAATAAGCCCAAACTCGATGGTTTCACCAATAAGCAATCCAGGGTTAAGTCTTCTATTTTGGAGCTCCATCATCAGACTAGCTCAGTTGTGCCCGCATTCGTTAACGTTTTGATTATAAGGTTTCACTTAAGTTAAAAAGTTATATAAATTTACTTTTTTTTATAGTGTGGAAAATCCCCCTGGATACCCGTTGCTCTCGAGAGAGAACAGCGGGTTATGATGGACTTGAACCGACTAAAAACCACACTTGACCTTCGTGCCGCCCGGCTAGGTGCGAGATGGGGTCGCGTTGGCATTCACCATCTCGCTCCGCGGCTACGGCCCGCTCCTTACCGGGCTGAACTGGAGTCGCCCCCTAGGCGTGCGAGGCCGTGCTGGCCGGCAGCCCCGCATCGGAGGCGCTTTGAAGGCGAAGGAACCGCCTTCTTGCGACCTCGGTCCACCTGCGCCGGAGCGGGCCTGAGTTGGGATCATCCTCCCGGGCCCGCGACGCGGTCTCTTTTTGCGTCATTACTTTTTCGCAAAAGGAGACCACCGCCTGCCAGGACCTGTCACCACCGAGCATGGCGTTGACGACGCTCGCCAGTGAGAGGTCCTTTTCTATGATCACTGTGAGAGTACGCCACTGTGACTGAAAAGCGACGCACTCTCCCAGCGTGTGGGACGCCGTATCCTCAGGCGCCCCACACTCGTGGAAGGCGGAGGCCGCCTCCCGTCTCGCGTCTTGTGGAGATACTTCCCGAAGCATCAGTACCCGAAAAGCACCTGCACAAGTCGGAACGTCAACGACCCGAACCGCCGCTGCAACCACCCTCGGAGGACCGATCGGATTTCCTCCACCTTGCATGCAGTCCAAACTCGATTGATTTACCAGCAGCTGCATCCCAGGGTTACATCTTTTATCTTCGAGTTCCACCATCAGACCAGCTCCGATGTACCAGCAATTGTTAGCGCTAGGTCTGTTAGGTCTGACTTATGCTTAAGAGTTAAATAAATACCCTGCGACTAATATCCTTTCCAATGATTTTTCGTAAACGCTGTACTGTAACATCTCGAGCTATTATTATTTCAGTTCGAAAACCTGTGGGATACACAAACACAATACATTCCTTTGTTCCTATTACATAATATACGTCCGGATACGTATATTTGCAGAAACCAATACCAACCCATTTCACTTCAGAAAATGAAGGGACCAAACTGATTGCCGGAGTTGTAATACGTTACAGTCTGGTAGGTATTTAAACAGGCTGTCTTTCAAATTAAACTTGTGCAAAAGTATGAAGACCCTTTTCTATTGTTGATGTGTGTATAGTTTATAATTAAAGCGATATGTACATTTCCGACTTGGAAATTCATTATAAATGATATCTTATGTAAATTCTTACAGATAAGTTGAAATATTCAATTAACGAAAGAAAAGTAATCGATAATAGTTTATTTCTGGATTTTTCAATATTTAATTAATATTTCATACAAAAACATTTGAATATTTCAATATAATCTACGAGTAGTGTTGTGTAACAATTATAATATATTAATTAATAGCGGATTCAATAGTTTTTGCGCTGTTGTAAACATTACTACTGATTAAAAAAAATTACGAAAAATCGTGAATCTTCTCTTGATTATGACTAACACAACTGGAAATTGGCAAAAGCAGTCTATCCGTTCAGGTGCTATGCCATAAGCTAGAGTAATAGGGATTCATTATTTTTTAGACTGGCTGATTCGATAAATAGTTGGTAATCTTGTTGCGCACTCTCTTAACCAATTCTAAGTTATCGCTGTCTTTTTTCAACGAAAGTAACAGAAAGACAGAAAAACTTTTAGTGCTGTCAAATTAAACCGTACACTTAATTTCTACAGTCGTTTAATCTATCACTCGATGAACGTTGATTAAAAACATCACAATTTGACATGTTCGGAATAATCTGGTATGTCTCAAACGTTCAATCTCTTTTGTTTTTGTTTAATTTGAAAAAGATATCATGCATCTAAAATAACTTTAGTTTGTAAACAGCAGAATTACCACCATTGCCCTGTTCTAATGAATGAATCTATGCTATTAATCAAAGAGAATGTAATCATTACAAATTACGAATTTTTTTTTTGTGTGAACTATATCGTGTTAATAAATTAAGAAATAACGAAAGTGATTCATCCGTTACGAGGTGATTCGATGATTACGCGAAATGTGGATTAATTATTAATTAATATATACGAGTGACGATTGGTAAGGGGCCCAAAAGGGGGTATTTGGAGTTGCTCTCGCACGTCTTACCTAACATCCAACCAATGACATGCTGCAAGAAAATTACGTGTCAGCATATTATTTGTTGAGGATCGAATTTTAAACATTTTGGTAAAAGGCATGTTCAACGAGGATTTTTGAAGTGAAAACTTCTTTTTTTGGATTGGTCTTTTCGTGGTGACACCGAAGATTTTCCGCAGTAGACGTTGTACCCTAGATGTTGAACAAATTTATTAGCTACCACTACACAAAAACTTGGCGAAAACCCGTTCAGTAATTTTTGCGTGTAAACAGACAAATAAAATGTTTAATAACCTTTATTTTGGGCTCTGAGTCCTGGACATAATACGTAGCAGCAATGTAGTCTCTATTTTAAAAAAGATATTTTATGTACAGATTTAGTTTTATTGCTGTTTTATTATCCTTGTACTAGCTACTCTAGCCAACTTCGATCTACTAGTTCAGTTTATATGGGAAATAAAAAAATGTTTTTGTTTAGTTGAACGGGATAAAAAGTATATCATGGCCGTCTCCTGGTTCTAAGCTATCTTCGTAACCATTTTCAGACAAATCGGTTAAGCCGTTCCTGAGTAATAAATAAAATAACTAATACGACTTTCTTTTACATGTCTTAAGTAGGTAGTCGCGATTGTATTTTTTTTGTTGACATTTCGTTATATTATAACTATTTACTGGTATGCGTTTTGCCAAGTAAGCGCCACCACCTCCCACCATGATAAAAGGAAATAATTTGAGGTAGATGACATCATCTGGATACTGCAGACCATGGAATCTGCCTAACTGCGTCGTGACCATTGCATTCATGACCACGTCTTATACAAAAAAAAAATAAGTGCTGGATAAACACGCATTTTTCTAATAAGTGCCTAAGAATTCGATTCTCACCCAATAACATTCTGACACGTCATCCACGCCAAACATATTATTGGATGGATGTTAATTTAAACAGTGTATAGCTAAATAGGCGTCTAAATGCTTTTTGCTCGGCGGGATAAATTTAATAGCACAGCGAATTACTTCTCCATAGGGAACCCAAAAAATAACATTAATCACTTCAAGTATACCCGAGTATGTAATACATTCTTGAAGTGTATACCGAAACATATTCTAATCGCCTCGGAGACAGTTAACAGAGGACGGTTGGTTATATAGTGGACTATTATCTCGAGGAAGCTCAGGTGCATCCCAATTTACCACCTAATGTTTGTTGTGTAAATAACGGATAGCTCCAACGCTGGTTTTGGGTTTTCAACGGTAATTGGGACCTGAAATTGAGCCGTCGCTATACTAGGAACATTGTATTTAATTGTTGTAGTGTTTGGGATGCTTTAAAGCTTTGGTAATAAGTTTTACTATTGTACGGTTTTAATTATTATGAATAAGGGTTTTATTATAGGGTAGTTCTGAATATGTCGCTGTAATACATTTCTATGTACACATATTTGTTTAGTAGGAACGTCGGTTTTAATTACGTATTTCATGAAGTATGTTTTGAACTCGGAAATTGATGGTTTCACAGTTTTAATAATTGTAAATGGCGGTTTTATTATATAATATGTCTAAATGTAGATGATTTTAAGTTTCGCCTCTCATGTTAATATAAAACATTTTCAAGTATATACATAATAACACAGTAGAAACTAAACATCTGACTATAGTTACTACATTTATCCATATTTAGAATATTTAACATTTCGAGGTTTTGCCACCTATCACATTGTTGGACATAGTATCTTCGGCTAGTAATCCACTACCCTGGTTTTACCTCTGCCTACCCCTTCGACGGATATGGACATGAAGATACTTTTTTCTAACATTTTGAGGTCTAAGAGAGAGTTACGTTTCTTCTGCGTCACCAAATACAGGTTTTTTATTTGTAAGAGGTCAGCAAACACGCTCTCTACTCTCCTAATGATAAGGAACAACCGTATCCTACAGACACCATAGATGTTACAGATGCATCGTTTTTCTAAGGCTGTGTTGTCTGCCATAACCACGCGAGTAATAGCTAGTAATATTGCAAATGCGAAAGTTTGTATGTTTGTTTGTTTGTTTGTTACTCCTTCCTTTAGCTTTAGAAAACAGACTTCTTGAGATTTTTTTTATAATATTGGAAGGCAAACAAGCAGACGGATTTCCTGATCGTAAAAAATTCACGCCACCTTGAGACACCAAAGGTAGTAATGGTGCGTTGCCAACCTGAGACTGGGAGGTTATGCCTCGAGCAAAAGTAAGTTTACCGTCTACCTTACCCTCCAAACTGGAACACGTCATGATGCTATGGCGGAAGGAATAGGTAAGGATACATAATAATAGGTAGGGTAAGTTTTGTCTTATATGGCAGATAAAAACTGTCACCGTATTAGTAACAAACAAAGACTAAAATATTCCAAGATAATTGACATAATATAGACTATTGAATTCAGAGATGAGATTGCTACAACTACGCCTTACGGCCAATATTAATAATCAATCCTAATCCAAAACTCGCTGTCCAAGATTGATATTTTGATCCATTTTAATGTTATCGCTTGCCAATAATATATCTGTGCACAGGATAACTATGGGAATAACGTATAGGATAGGCCGGCGGATACGCAGCTATCTAGATTGTTTGAAATCCATTAGATTGAGATACATTATTAACATTGGCCGTTAATCAGTAGGTACCTAAAATTATCCACTGTCTTACTTACTTCAACCGTCACTAACTTCTTCGCTCGCTAAATGTTGATTTTAACTAGAGATTAGAGTAAAACTGGATGTAAAACAGTAAAGTATATGACCCAAAATCTAACATCAGAACTACAGATGGCAACGCATCGTTACCAACTATGGTGTCTATACGCGACGTATGCGCGACCATCAGCAACTCATATTACTTAATAGCATTCCATTGCCATTAAAAAAATTAAAAGGGGCCGTAAATATATCTTCGGAATCATATTTTTATGATATTAGAAGCAAACAAGCAGATAGATTTCACAAATTCACGCCACCTAGAGACAACAAAGGTAATGGTGCGTTTCTAACCGGAGGGTGGGATCTTATGCCTCGAGTAAAAGTAATTATACCCCCTACCTTGACCTCCGAACTGGAACAAATCAACGGAAAGCACTGTTGTTCGCCATAACAACAGTCTATAAGACGGTGGACGGGGACGAAAATGTACCACCCAGTCAGATATCACGGTGTTAGTGACAGTAAGACTATACTCGCCTTTACGAGCTGCCTGGCAGAAAGGTAGATGGTCTATTTTGCAAAGGAGCCTGGACCAACAACATATCATTTAAATAATTGAGACGTACGATATTTTAAACTTGGACCATCTTATTAATAAAAATGGACTAACGTAGGAGTAAAATTAAGTTGAAATTATAGTCTCTATTACATTGTGATAAAACTACAAGACCAGGTTGAACCTCGCAGTACTTTACTCCCTGTTTATTAATAAGATGGTGACTATTTGATGGGGGTTTTATTTGACAGTAAAGAAGTTTTCATCGCTCAGCTCTACTGATAGTAGGGGATAACTGGGGCCCATAAATACCATAGATATTATGTGTGCATGGTAAGCCATTACCGAGTCTTAAGACTTAATGTGCAAGTCAACCAGTTATTCTTGCTTTTGAGCGGAACAGTGCAGTGCTGAACACTGTCACTATTGAAGAAGGATAAGATTAAAAGAAAGGAAAAACCTTTATTAGTTGACTAATTCACCACACATGACAAAATAAAAACAATCACAAAAATAAAAACTAAAATCTAATTAAACAAAACCTACTTAAATAAAAAAAAAACGTACAGTAACATCCATGAGTCTACCAAAACAGAATATCTTTTATATGATAAGGCTTGGATCCTAATCTAGCACCTACTAGAAAAAAACAATAACGCGCGGTAGCATCAAGGAGTCTACCGATAAGTCTACCAAAGGGAAAAATCTAATGATATGATTAGGTGGTAGATACCAGTCATCTTACCAATAGTGATTCTGTTAGCAAAGACCTATTTACCCGAAGTAACATGAAATCCAAAGCATACTCCATGACAATTTAAGAAGACAAGGAGTAAACCTATGTATCTTTGCAATTATCCACAATATGTCAGTATATCGATTAATCATAAAGTTCTGTTAATTTATAATTCAGGTGTCGTTATATTTAGGAACAATCCGCGAGGGTGGTCCCTAAGGAAATTAACTACGGCCGTTGGGGTTGGAGAAAAATAATATTGTTATGACAGACTAGGGGTGTGAATGTTATTTATTGACAAAATCTTATCGATAAATTAGATTGTACGTTTTGGTCCATTGGGATTGTAATGTTAAAATTAATTTATATTATGCAGATATAGCAGCAAAATACTTATTCAAAATTTAAAATATTACTTTCTTTTTTTCTTACAAACACCTTTTACATACAATTATTAGTTAAGTTTAAAAACTCCTAAAATATTATATTGTAACAAAAATTAGAATTGTGTTATAACTGAATAATATGTACAAATTACTCGTAACATTAATTAATTCGATTTAAATGAATGAACGGTTGTAAGCACGCCTTTGCAACAAAGGTGACCTTGGAAAAACTTTGTTCCCATCTTCCAAATTTTGAATTTGGATGAAATTTACAGTCCAGCAAGATGGAAACAGTTTACAGCCAGTATTTGCCACTGTCTAAAACACCTATAAGTATTTTATCAGAAGTAGAATATGGCTTTATTTTGCTGATTCCGCGGAACCCATGTGACGGTTGTGATGGGAATCTTCCAAGTAACACTAATGAGACTGGGTACTTTCCAGCACGGAAACTACTTCAACTACTACTTACTACTAAGAAAACCGCCTCCTTGTACGTATCTTTTTACATTTTTTTTAAAACAGCCCATCATATATCATTTGTTATTATAGACGCTTAATCATACATTTGAGCATATTACACACCAGAAGAGTTTCACTATGTGAGAAATGACGTCACTAGGTCTCGGACATAGTCCATTCATATCTGAAAACTTCTATCCCACAGATAAAATTAAACTCAAACTCACAGTTAAGATACCTATTCAAAATATTAACACCTTGTTGTAACTAAAAATACAACTGTAAAACGGTTTTTATGTACAACTTTTTTTTTGATATCGATATTAAAAATATTTGTAATCAGTAGTCTCTATTTCCGTAGCTCTCATAAATTTCCGTTTATTTATTATTTCATCTTGGACTAAACCAGCGTCTGAGGTGAACCTTGTCTAGATATTTTTTGTTGACTTTAAGAAAACTTGATTCTCAATTTCTCTGAATTTTTTATTCCTTAAAATTATTATCTGGATAAACCAACTTTGATGACTGCTCTTCATGTAAAAGTGAAAAAAGTGGATCTGGTGATCAACTGTAGAGCAGTTGCTATAAATTTTCGTTATATTTTTTCTTAATTTTGGCAAGGGCAGTAACATCTGCCATTTCAAATTTAAGTTTTGAGATAAATTATCGATTTAGACAAATCGGGCTTGAATAATAAAAAACAGCCATAAATCGCCACATAAAGGTCATTTTTATACATTACATAAAATAACGGATATGGCTCTTCGATGGTTGAAGAGGCAAACAAAGCCTATTCATTTTTATACTATATCATCGGTGCTTGCTGGAATTCCATTCTTGATGATGCTTGTATAGCGAAACCGGTTGGCTAAACCATAAAAATAAAAAACAATAAAGTATATTGTGGAAAGTACAAGTGTTTCTAAATAAATTGTATCAAAACCTATTTAATTTAATTTAGGTCAAATTAATCAAATTAGACTCCATAGATGTTGAAGTTTCATCGCTGTTTTGTAACCAAGGTGTTAGGCCAGTTCAAGTCTACTGGCTTATTTAACCTTCGAATCGGAACATGATACTATGATTATGGTTTCAGAAATTAAGGCAATCACTCCCTACCCGGTTGCAGCACGGTACTCCACTTGTAGTGTTGTAGGTAATGACCTTAACCTTTACGCACCTCTTACGAGCAACCTGGCAGGATGGAAGATGGTCTATTCTTTGTAAGAGACCGAACCAACACAGGAAATAAATCATGTCAGGGTCGAGGCAAAGCTAAAGAGGCTTTTTCTTCCCATTTTGTAACATTTTGTCGCATCCAGAAGACAAAGGATACACTGATTTATTCCAAATTATTTCAATTTTTTTTAGAAAATGTCACATAAAATTGACTAAGACTGAGATAATGAAAATGTCACCAAAATTCCGAAACGAATCTTGTGTAAAATTTTATTAAATTGCATACTTCTTCTTTTTATTTGTCCTGTTTATCTTCTTCATCCTAGTGACGAACGACCCCTTTATGGTTTTTCCCTCATTTTACTTTTCTTGAAAATTCTCTTGTGGAAGGTAAAGCTTGCGTGTCCAGTTCTAAGAAATCAAGCCAATGCTTCTAAAATATTCCGAAATATCTAGTGCCTAACACTTTAGGATCAAGGCAATCATTCTCCATATAAGCGATCCTTCGGTCTGTACCTTATATGATCAAACAACTGTTGCGACTCTCCTGTATTTTATCGGCTATTTTGTTTACCGACGACATACAATGGTGGAATAATTTACTTACCTAAAATACTAGATTACTCCCAAGAAGCAATGGTTCAGTCACATCTGAATACCAACAATTGCCAAAGATCCTTGCCGGAAAGTTTGCTATTTGACATACTATAGATAGGTATGACTCCCAGATTAAAATGGAATTCGGAATGGCGTGCTAACGACCAGGTTATAAAAGTGACAGAAATAAGTTTCCAAACTTATCGGAAGCTTAAACTTTTCGAATTATGAACTCTAGATTTTCACGATTGCAACAAAGGCCTTTATGAAACTGCTCACAAAGGATTAATCATTCGCTGCCATATTTGTAGGAAATTCAAGCTTTAGCTCTTGTCTTTGGTTTTACTCATATTAAAATACCCTACACTTGAGGTGGGTTGCTTCATCTCTTTAACGTTATATTGAAGTTTAACGATCGATTAAACGTGTCACAAATATGAGATACTATTACGTATAAATTTAATTCATATGACACACTACGGCTTTTAATTGTTTTAAGGAATTTGATAAACCAATATCAAATATAAGGGCACAACACTAATATAATAAGAGCCGATTAGTTAATACACTTTATTTAGTACAAAATCAATAGCTTGTTTAAAACAAAATCGTTTTTCGCAGCCTGTTCCCTATGTGTGCTTTAAGCCTTAAAACACAACCGATTTTGATGTGTTTTTTAGTAGACTTTGATTGATTCAAGGAGAAATTTTGAGTGTATAACATAGAAAATTATCCAAGATACAATGCTGAGAAGGATGAGTAGCATTATAAAATGTGAGGCTTTCACTGTTTCGAAATAATATAACATTTTATTAAAGCTGTTTAAATAAAGTATTGCATTTTTTTATTTGATTTGCATAGTCGTGACAAACTGAGAATGTCCATTTGTAAATGCACACACCTGACTGAAGTTGATACTAAATGATTTAAATAATACAAAAAAATGGTTTTATTTAGATACATTATTTTTCTTTTCTTTTACCTGGATTTGTCATGTTATAAACTTTGTAACAATTTTGCTTTTGAACTGTATTTGTTGTATTTTATTTATTTATTCAATTCTTTATTGTACACAATTTACGACATAAAACATGGACAGTGATAAACAGAAATGCACAAAAGGTGGGTCCATAGATTTCTTCCAACCAACCTTAAAATTATCATTCATTCAATATTATGTCAATGATAAACCACTTGTCAGATTTCAATAAGTACAGTATGTGTTCGAAATTAATTATCCGTTAATAATATAATATTTCAATATGGCCAATTTTAGCCGTCGCGTTGAAAGTTTTTTAATATTCAAAGGTTGAAAGTGAAAGTACTAATCTTTCATTAAACGTTTTCTTAAAATTTATGACTGTTAAATGTGTTTGAAATAACCGACCTTTAGCTTGACATAAAGTATATCCTTTATCAATTTCAGGTTTCCAGGTAAGAGGATATTAATATAGCAGCTTACGGTTCGTGTCAAAGCATGTTTCATATTAAAATCTGATATTTTTGAAAATATTATTTACAGATATGAAGTATGTGCTAGAGGTAAATAATATTTTTTTCAAGTTTTAAAAAATAGCGATACTTGAATCTCAGTGCCCAACGAGGATATAACAAACTCGTCTTTGTCGCGTAGCTCTTAAAATACGAGCTTAGGTTAAATGGGCCATAGGTCAGTGGAGAAATATTAGTAAGAAAAGAAGAAGTGGTCTAATATTAGTAAGAAATACCCGTAGTTTATACACACCAAATTATAGAACTATAGCTCTAATATCACACGCGAGCTAGATTCTCCTCCACATCATCAACGCTAGATGGCGACACTTCCTCGATTGGCAAATTCCTCAACAAGCAGGTTTTGTCAAAGGACGGGGAACTAGAGAGCAAATCCTAAACATCCTCTCCATCCATCTCCAATCCTCTTTAACATATACGGGGAATATATCATGCGCAAAAAAATGGGGTTAAAATATCCAACCTTCGGTACGCGGATGACACCACTTTGTTCGCGTCTTCTGAGGCAGAAATGGCGGATCTTCTTAAATGCCTTGAGACAACCAGCTTAAAAATGAGTCTAGCTATAAACAAATCCACGACCAAACTCATGGTGATCGACCGTTTTCAATCCATTCAGCGCATTAACATGCTGCAGAAATATGAGATCGTGAATCAGTTCCAGTACCTGGAGTCGACGATAACGTGCAATGGGAATAGCGAGCCGGAAATAACAAGACGCATTGGCTTGGCAAAAACAGCTATGTCAGAACTTAACAGTCTGGAAAGACAGAAACATCACAAATCGAACCAAAGCACATCTCGTTCGCACGCTTGTCTTTCCCATTGCCCACTACAGTGTCGAGACGTGGACAACCAAGGGGCCGATAGAAAGAGAATCGACGCCTTTGAAATGTGGTGCTGGCACCGAATGCTGAGAATACCATGGACAGCCCACCGCACAAACGTCTCGATACTCTAACAGCTGAAGCTGGAGAAGACATAGCGCCTGTCTGCGACCTGCCTGCAACACGTGATGCAGTATTTCGGCCACGTTGCACGCAGGGATGGCAACAATTTGAAGCATCTGATAGTGACAGGGAAGGTGGAGTTAACACAAAAAAATAAAAATATTAAAAATATGAACATAAAAGCAGGTTACCAAAAACGGTGGTCTTAACTAAACCGTCATATTATTATTATTATTTTTATGATAATGGAAGGAAGAATTTCCTGATGGGAAGAAATTTACGCCGCTTAGAGACACCAAAGGTGGTATTGGTGCGCTGCCAACCTAAGGCCGGGATGTTAGGCCTAGAGCAAAAGTAAGTTATCCAGCTACCTCATCCTCCGAACCGGAACACGTTAACGCGAGCGTTGATGTTATGGCGGCAGAAATAGGTATGATGGTGGTACCAATCTGAAAGAGACGATGCGAAACTCTACCACTTAGTAGGATGTCACGGTGATAGTGACGGTAAACCTATGCTCACCTTTTACGAATTGCCTGGCAGTAATTTAATACGGAAACAGTGATTATTTTATAGAGAATTGAATAAGTGTATAATAGATTGTAAAGGGGTTTGGTACAGACATTAATGGTTAATAACTGCCTAGTTCGAAACACATCAAAACCGAATCGGCTCGGTCGTCAGTAATTTGACAGTAATTTTCTCGTTATTACAGGAAGTCCCGCGCCCTAGTGAATTTAACGTTTAAGGTAAAACCACATTGATTTTATTAGCGTTTACAAAATATCGTAAACTGTAGTTTTATTTTTTTGCGTAGTTGATTTGGAGTGAAAACTTCTGAAGCGGCTTTTTTATGTGAGGGGTCAGGGAATAAGCACACGGGTCTCCTGATAGTAAGAGCCTATAGGTCACGTTTACGTATGTGGCATATACCGAACCAATAACTTAATATTTTTAAAAATAATGTTTACTGCATGTCCATTCGTATAAACAACCAAATTCCTGATAATCTCAAATCACTTCCATTAAAAAGATTTCGAAGGAAGGTATTTGACTTGTTGTTAGAAAAAACATATAGTGTCAAGGATTTTCTTGTAGATAAGAATTTATAGTAAAATAACTAATAATTATTAACTAAATATAATGAAAGTGATGGTTGCCGAGGAGTTTGATTCGCCGTTTCTTCTCCTGTCTGGCTAGGTTTGGAAACGGTGGTAGTTTACGGTAGACAGGGTTAAATTTAATTATAGTTTTTAAATGTTTTGTTAATAAATAATTAAACTAGTTATAAATATAAATAATTGGCTTAAAACTTAAAGCATATGTAATTAAATAATATTTTTTATAAACGTTAAAATATTTGCACACCAAAATATGGTAGGATATGTTGATATACTTAAATATTTTTGTAACATCTCATTTACACACATATTCCGCAAATAAATAATTTTCTTTCTTTCTTTCTTTAAATACACAATAAATGATACAGGTGCATCGCAGTCTTGTGGCCGGGATGTTAAGCCTCTAGTATAAGTCTAACGGTTACCCTACCCTTCGGATCGGTACTAAACAGAGTCATTATATAGTAGAGCGGTGGATCCTTACCCGGGCAAGTGGTGCACAACCCCTATACCACCAGTGAGTGGTCTTGTTAGTCATCTATATTTATATTTTAACCAGTGCTCGCGTTTTACGAGCTACCTAGCAAAGAGGCAGATGATCTATTCCACTCAGAGGACCTAGGCAAACACAGGGAAAAAAGGAAAGAAAAATGTGTACTGAAATTAATTTTTTGCAAAGTTTTGTGGAGTGAAAACTTTTTTAGCGTCGTTTTACACATGTTGTTATAGGTAAAAATGTTAAAGTTAGGAGACGTGATCTGATAAAATTCGTAAGACGGGGGAGGGTAAGACTACTGTATGTTGTTGCCGCATTTCATACTGCAATTTTCATTTTGTCGGCCGGTACATCATCAAGCTAGCTTACAGCGATGCCATATGCAATGCGTGATATAATTGGTTCTCGAACAAAATCAATTAATTGAATTTTGTATTTTACCAGATTCATTATAGTACTTTTATATTGATAGTTAAAGCAATTCGTACAAAATTATTTCATTTACCATTCTTGGCTGTCAATAATATTAAAGTTTTTACATCTGCGGACACTTCCGGAGTGCACCCTATTGTTATTTTTTATTGAAACTTATAGAATATGTAGGCACTTCTGATAATTGTAAAAGACAGCCGTCGCATGTAGTTGCCATAGATAGAAATGGTACTTCGCTATCAGATCTTCGGTCTCTGCAACCACGTGAATAAATGCACAGGCTATCCAATTGGTACCGCTGCTTAACTTATTTACGAGTACCTATAACATCAGTCTTTGCCAGCGGACACGGAACAGGATAATGACAAATAATTTGCCAAATAGTTTATGCAAAATAAGAAGTTAGGAGATTTACAAGATTGTATTACTAGAATGATTCCGACACATACAAAATTTTAAAGGACAGCGACGCATATATATCTATGGTCTCTATAGGCCCCGGATATCTTCTACCATCAGCAAAGCAGTATGCTTGTTCGCTCCCTTATCACATTTTACATACATATATTCACGCCAAGTCCCTTGCGGTGTAGGCAGAGAGTATCGAGTGCCAGACCTCACGATCCTGACAAACCTGTCTTGCTTCCTTCACATTCATAACCCTTTTCATACAAACACGCCGGTTTCAGAGACTCTTGACCGGTTTCAGAGACTCTTGACACCACCCTCGGATAAAATCTGATCTAATCGTGAAATGTCAGCCTTGGTCTTCCCGGGCACCTACATCCATCCACATTCGCATTGTATATTTGCTTTGTCAATCTTTCATCTGTCATTCTTTCCACATGACCAAACCAGCGGAGCATGCTCTTTCGCATTTAATTAGCAAAATTTTCTTTTAATCTCACTCTTTCTCGGATATCACTGTTACGAATGCGATCAGCGAGCGTTACACCACAGAAACTCCTTATAAAACTCATAATTACATATTACCAAGAAACTTATCTAAAGAACATATTAAAAAAAATTACTAAATATCGCTTGCTTTTGTAGCGTGTTCATGGCCTTATATTCAACATGATATTGGGTAACAATATCTAGCAACATATACCGGAAGTTTCCGCGCAATAGCTTAATTCATCGTCTCATGCATGTGGTTATGGAAAATGTATTGGATGTATGAACATGTTAATATAATCAGTTGTTTATTGACAAACATGGTTTTCAAGAGATATAAAGAATATTATGAACAACTCGTCCCAACTTTGCTATAGAATGCATAGTTTTTAAGAGAAATAACAAACAACTGTCTGATGGAAGAACATCAAAGCTCCTACTATACTGTAACAAAAAAAGTTAGACGATTGCGCGGTGACCCCTTTCGAAAAAGTTTAATAAGCGCCATCTAATAAATCTCTAAGTCGAAGCGGTGAAAAGCTAAATATAGAAGATTGAACATTATTCGGGATTAATAAAACTATCCTGTGTGTGTATATATTTATTCTTGTATCTATTTAAGTACCTATTTCATCTGTATCGTTGACTAACACCCATATCACAAGCAAAATTTGCTAACTTTGAGGTTAGATTCAATTCGTGTAACTTGTTCAGGGATATTTATTATTTATTTGTTTATTATTTATATATATATTTTTAAGATAATGGAAGGCAAACAAGCAGATGGATTTCCTGATAATAAGAAATTCACGCCGCCTAGAGACAGCAAAGGTGGTAATGGTGTGTTGCCAACCTGAGACCGGGATATAAGTAATGGTAACTTTACCGACTACCTTACCCTCTTAACCGGAACACGTCAACGGTAAGCACTGACGTTATGGTGGCAGGAATAGGTAAGGCGGTGGTACCAATCCGGGCAAGTCGCTGCAAAACTCTATCACCTAGTCAGATGTCACGGTGACGGTTAGTCTATGCTCGCCTTTTACGAGCTGCCTGGCAGGAAAGCAGATGGTCTATTCTGTGAAAAGCCCGGACCAACACAGGGAAAATGTGAATTTGATGATCCAAGTTACCCTCTATGAGTGTGCAAATTTTCAAGAAAATCGGTTCAGCAGTTTTTACGTTAAGGAGCAATTTACAAACATACAAACTTTCGAATTTATAATATTAGTAGGGTTGTTCACTTTAGTCGTATTTTCAATTTTAATTAACAAATATCGGCAAAAAACTAACGGAACAGTTTTCGCGTATTCGCTATTAAAATACACATTCGTATTCAAACACGTAACCTGATAAACGCCGCACGGAATTCATATTTTCAATCTGAAAAGTGACAAAAATAACGTGAAACAAACCTGTTAAGCTCGCACCGAGTAATTGTTAATTTGTTAATTTCCGGTTCCATGCGTCATGATTATGGAAACAGAAAATTGGAAAACATGACCGAGCTTTTTAATTTTTTGAATGGTCAAGGAGCTGGTTCATAAATTAAGACTTATATATGTTAAAACGGATTCCTTGATGATAATGCTGTGAAATTGAAAAAAACATTGAAAATCAGCATACAAATTTAGTAACCGACATAGTCCAGAGAGTCAGCAGGCTGAAGTGACAATGGACAGGCCACATTGCTCGCAGAACCGACAACCGCTAGGGAAGAAAGGTTTTCGAGGAGCAGCCCCGTACCGGAGGATGTAGTATATTTGATATTTTCTATCGTCGGCGCTTGGTAAAACTTCCAAATATTCATGTTTTTAAAGAAAGAAACACTTGTACTGTTTTACTTATCACTTATAATTTATTACTTTGTAATTAGTAGCCTACCGGTTTCGCTTATACAGCATCATCAGGGCTAAAACTTAAACTTTAAAGGAGTTTTCCAAATTTCTCTCTACTATTTTTCATTGCAATTTTCTTATAAAAAATAACGTTCTCCGGGATTGGATATGTAGGCTTGGCCTAGTCGTAGCTGCCCTGGTTGTGCCTCTGCCAACCCTTTCGCGGATATAAGCGTGAAGATACTTACTTTCAGCATCATCAGGGCTAAAACTTAAACTCCTTAAAAGTTTAAGTTTTAGCCCTGATGATGGTGTATAAGCGAAACCGGTAGGCTACTAATTACAAAGTAATAAATTATAAGTGATAAGTAAAACAGTACAAGTGTTTCTTTCTTTAAAATATGGAGGATGTAGTGTTGGACGACCTCCCACCTGGTGGATTGATGATCTGGTCTAAGTCGCGGGGAGTCGCTGGATACAAGCTGCTGGTGACCGCGACTTGGCCTATCTCCAGCAGTGAACGTCCTCCGGCTGATGGTGATGATGATAATACGAAAATTAAAAAAAAACAATTCTCTAAAACAAATTAGCTTCAGCCATCTGTACGTAAGCTTAAGTATCTTAAGGTTTGTGTCGTAAGGTCCTACCAAAACAGACGTTCAACTTTTTTGACAATGACAGTTCAGTACATCCAACAAAAGATAACACAGAAAAATCGTGACTCAAATAATTTTATGTTTTCAATATATGTTGCGTTTCCTCATTTGATTTACTCAGTATTAAATAAACTCTTCCATTAAAAAACTACTCCATTCGTAACTAATAAATAAATTTCAAAAAAACTTTGTCAAGAAATTCCAATAAAAAATGTATTATGTTAACATCAATGTTATTGAAATCCTATCCTATTAATATATTAAATGCGAAAGTTTGTAAGTATGGATGTATGGATGTTTGTTACTCTTTCACGCGCGAATGGCTGAACGGATTTGTCTGAAATTTGGAAGACAGATAGATTGTGACCTGGATTAACATATAGGCTATTTTTAATCCCGATCGCACACCGGGTTTCTGTGAAAACGCGGGCGAAGCCGCAGGTAGCAGCTAGTTCAAAAATAATTTGAGTCATATTTTTTGTCTGAATAATATATTTTACAAGATGTATGAAAAACTGTCTTAAAATATGAGTCACATATTTTAAAGGGAATTTACATATGAAAAATTATATTCACAAATATCTTATTAGTTGCTAGTTTTGTTAGTGATTTGTTGGATATGGATCCCGCTTTAAGTATATAATTAGTCCATCATCTTTTTGAACTGCAAACCTTTCTTTTCTCATGTGTATATAGCTGACATTTATCTCTCTCAGAAGATCTTATCTTTTACCATAAAAAAATAATAGTTTCATATCCATTTAGTTTTTATGTTAGCCTTTAACTAAAACACGAAAATTACGCGAACTGTTCGTCCGTAAATCGCAAAATCCATTTACGTTTTACGATTGACTAAGTCTCATTTCTTTAAGGGTGAAACATAAAAAAACATAATTGGAGCTGCCTCCTGGACTTAAGCGGATGTAAAAAGGGTGTAAATATAAATTTACGTGGTCGTTTTACTGCCGTCCCGGCGACCACGGTCTCGCTGTTCGCGTTAACGACCAAAAATAGTGAACTGTACATAATTCAATACGGAAATGTGTAGCCAAACAGCGTTATTATTTCGATACATTGCTGTTATTGAAATGTATTTGTTTGGTTACTTACATAGCATACTGGGTATTTCTTGCGACTATCCCCGTATATTCATTTTGCTGTCTTGACAAAATGATTCAGAATATTAATGCGTGAAGCAAAAACTTTAAACCCCTTTTTAAGAAAATTTACAGACAGAAGAAGGTGAAATTTGGCACACTTATAGTTTATGTGTAGGAAAAGTGAAGTACGCTAATATTTTTTAATAATATTGCTTATAAAGTACATTAAATCAATAAATAAAACATTACCCACACTACCATGCATTTGCCACACACAAACAAATATATTGATGATAACGATAAAAGATCACAGACGGCGCATTAAAAAGTTTGGAAACAAAGTAGTTGGTCTTGAGAAATGAAAATGGCGTCAATAAGATATTAAAATTTATTTTCGCGTTTCTAATATTAGTATGGAGATTGGTAGACACTCGATATAATAGCGCCTTTCTTTATTTTGTTGCCAATGAGTAAGCGGACGATTTGTAAATGTTATTTAGGTATCTTATATCTAGGTAGTTAATTATTATTAATAATTATTACTTAACATAGCAAAGAACAAAATCATAGACTAAAATGTGATGTTTTTGAGTAGAATAATTGTTTTTTTTACAATGTCTGGTAAATAAACACACCCCATTCATTTTTATTGAACAATTTCTATCAATACGGCTGAAGGTATTTAATATCAAAACAGGGCCGAGTTACAATAACTTCTGAGTATTACCGTTCTTTTTGTATGTAGGTGACGTGTAATTTCGTAGAGGGTGTCGTAGCACTAGTAACCGATTTGTATAAATTTCTATAAATTTTAAAGACAAGTGCAGGGCAAGTGCTAAAATAAAAATACGTTGCGAGAAACGAAAGTTATGGCCATTCTAAAATGTGAATTTCATCTGTAATGATGAACTCATTTGGTGGGTACTCAGAATTGTGTATCTATAGGACATAACTACCCGCGTTAACGGGTTAGAAAGGAATTAAAAATTTCGCCACGGGACTTGAATTCTCAGTAGCTCAATTAGTTAGAGCATTCGTCGGCATGAGACGAAGGGTTACAGGTTTAAATCCTATCTGGGGCGAAATTTTTTCTTTCTTTAAAATTTATAGAAATTTATCCCAAGTACAGGGCAAGTGCTAAAATAAAAACCGATTTGTAGCCGGAGTAGCATTAAAATACACTTCAAAAGATAGTCAATAGTAACAGTTTGTATATATCTGCTTGGGTTTATTGGGTTTTTATTGGGTTCTTTGGTGGTAAACTGTAATGTATGAAAAATTAGTAATAACATCTGAAAAGAACTGCCTACTTTAAATTTTTAAGCGAAAATATTTATCCAATCAGGAAATAAAATATGTATTTCTGCCTTCTTATCTGGAAGCTAGTAACAGGCTAGCAGCGAGGTTAAATGTGTCACTGCCTACAATATTGCTTGTACTAGGGTCTTGTTCAATAACTAGCCCGTGTTTGGCACTGTCGTGTTCCGGTGCAGACATTAAGACAACGAGCAGACGTGCACATCAGACTTAGCACCCCAGCAATTTTAACCAGGTATCTAAAGGCGGGCATTCTACCCACAACAGCGACAATAAATATTTCTGGAATACCTTATAAAGAAATTATGACAATATGATATGAAAGAACAAAGAAATTGCGAGAGACTTATTACACATAAAAAGAAAAGAGCCATTTAGATGGAGATAATTTTCAACGAAAAGTTGCTGAAAAGGGCAAAGGAGTTAAAAACTATCATGGCTATTATAAAAACAGAAGATAATTGAAATCAAAAAGTTTTTGAGCCGTGACGTGTAGGTACTTGAAAACCGGGATGAAATAAAATAAGTAAGTATCTTCACGCCTATATCCGCGAAAGGGTTAGCAGAGGCACAACCAGGGCAGCTACGACTAGGCGAAGCCTACATATCCCGCATCAGGCACATATCCAATCCCGGAGAACATTATTTTTTATTAGAAAATTGCAATGAAAAATAGGAGAGAAATTTGGGAAGAATATAAGCTTCTGACATATAAAGCTAATATTCTTCCCAAATAAATAAAATAAATAATGTCCAGATCCAGATCTCTACCAATAGAGTGGAAAAATGCGCGTAAAATCCAAATCTAATCTAAAATGTCCAATATATGCCCAGTTTGAGGACCAAGTAAAGGTCGCTAAATGACAATCTCGCTTTATCCTGTAGAGTTACTCTGTAGAAGTTTAAAAAAGCTAGAACTTCATCAGCTAGAATTATGCTCTTAAATACGAGAAGAAGAGGGACAATAAAGATTATTTGTCAAGAAAATGTCCGTGCCGTTGTACAGCAGGTTACAGGAGACGTATTGCAACATATCGCACGTAATCCAATGTTCTCGACGATCGCAGAGATCTCGTTTTCAATTTCCTCGTGGCAACAAATATTCTCGGGAAATACATGCCCCTATTCTAGATTATAAAATGATTTGTGCTTGTGTGAGTGTTTATCAATACGGATAACACAAACCGCTTTGCTCTCCAAACGGAAACGTGACAATAACAAGCACTGTTAACATCTGCTGCTGCTTGCTAACAGCAGGCCCATTCGTGCCTGATGTGCAACCTGGTAAATTATTAGATAACTCCACCAACAGTTATGATAGTTTCATGAATAAACCTCAGTAGAAGCCGTTAGAAATCCTGCATAACTTTAAAGAAAAAAAGTACCTTTACGCCCGTATTGCCGAACAGGTAAGCAGAAGCACAACCAGGGCACCCATGACTAGCCGAAGGCACTAAGTCTCACAATGTGGATAGGTGGCAAGCCTATTGCACACCGGGCACATATCCAATCCCGAGCAACATTTTTTTTTGGCATCACATGTGAACGGATTCTGTTAATTATTTTTTTGTTGTATTGGGTAAATGGGAAGAAGCTTTTTACGAAGAGAAAACTCGGGAAAAGCGCAGAGAAATTGGTAAAAATAAACGAGAAAAAAAAATAAAAATAATACTTTAATTTTTCCATAAAAACTGTTATAAGCTGTTAATGCCAAGCGATGTGAAGCTAGCCGCGTCAACTAGTATCACATAAAGTATCTTCACGCCCATATCCCCGAAGAGGTAGGCAGAGGCACAACCAGGGCACCCACGACTAGCCGAAGATACTAAGTCCCACAATGTGATAGGTGGCAAGCCTATTGCCAACCGGGCACATATCCAATCCCGAGCAACATTTTTTTTTGTTAGGAAATTGGAAAAACCCAATTTAATTTTTGTTGCCCGACTCGGGAGTCGAGCCCAGGACCTCATGCAGTCAAGTCCAACGTCTGGACCGCTAGACCACAGAGGCGACTAAAGAAATACTGCACTAATATCAAATAAGATTATTTTCTTCAAAAACTCAACATTTAAATAAGATTTATTCAGTATTTTACTACACAAATAGACATGAAAAAAATGTGTTTTGACAAAAAAAAAAATTTTTTTCCATGTCGAAATGTAACAATCCCTTCGCACGTTTATGACAATTTTATAATGTACCTATTATTCGGCTAGTGTAGTTAGTTAACTAGATGTTAGAATGCTGAGTAGCGCTCGCCTGAATGCTCGCCTCAATCGACGCACCAAATCTTGTCAGTAATATTTCAGAAGTGCCTTATGCTTGTTCATCGTCTTCTATCTATTATATCTATCTATATATAAAAATAAATCACCATGTACATGTACATGTATAAATAAAAATAAATCACAATTTACTAATACTGGTATATAATATTGTTAAGTAATGGTTTTAGAAAGGAAAAGGTTCATATGTAGAGAACACCCGAAAAATTGCTGGGAATGTGGGAAAAACCACTCTTAAATTTTGTTCACACAAACTGTTAATGTGAGGCGATACAAAGTTTGCCGGATCGGCTAGTATATATAGGTATAAATGAATCCCCATTTTGTATGATCATGGCATCACATGTGAACGGATTCTGTTAATTATTTTTTTGTTGTATTGGGTATATGGGAAGAAGCTTTTTACGAAGAGAAAACCCGGGAAAAGCGCAGAGAAATTGGTAAAAATAATGTGAAAAAAAATAAAAATACTACTTTAATTTTTCCATAAAAACTGTTATAAGCTGTTAATTCCAAGCGATGTGAAGCTAGCCGCGTCGGCTAGTGTCACATAAAGTATCTTCACGCCCATATCCCCGAAGAGGTAGGCAGAGGCACAACCAGGGCACCCACGACTAGCCGAAGATACTAAGTCCCACAATGTGATAGGTGGCAAGGCTATCGCCAACCGGGCACATTTCCAATCCCGACCAACATTTTTTTTATTAGTAAATTGGAAAAATTCAAGTGTTGGCCGACCCGGGATTCGAACACGGGACCTCAGTTAAGTCCAACGCCCGGACCGCTAGACCACAGAGGTGTCACATAAACGATGTGTAATAAAAGTATTCTCTTATCATTATGAGAACTGCCCGCTTTTTCGCGGTATAATATTAAAATACTTTGAATGTGCAAATACAGTTCTGATATAATTTTGCAATATATTAATTCAGTAGCTCTCACTGGAAATATGATATTGACAATGGAACCGCATCAAAGACATAATTCAGTATTGTTGAAAACTTCCAACAACCACACCCACTGCGAAACGTCTTGTTTAGGCTGCAATTAGTAAATCGCTAACCACGAGTAAGATTCCCTTATTTACTTTCAGAAGCATAAAGCGAGTTTGAGGAAAATGGATATTTACCTAATTTCCGGTTTAATTTCGAATTCTTAAGGGTACGCTTTCCACTTGGAGGAAGTAATATGTGGTTAGAGGAGAAAAACATGTTTTTTATTTTACTGAACATTTTGCAAGATGTTTCAGCAAGGTACCTTTAACATAGATGCTTAGTAAAATGAAACTGGGTGTAAACAGTGGTTTTTCGCGCTTAATTCAGGTGAAACTACGTGGTATATTTTAGCACGTGGCTCTCTTGACGGTAAGAGACAACCGGTGCTAATAGATACCATACGTGACAAATATGTCTCTTTGTATACCTGATACTCTACCCGAACCGGAACGTGGTAGTGCCATCATCACGGCAGGAATAATCATAAACATATCTAAAAAAGAACTAGAAAAATTATTCCAGCCCTCCACGTGTGTTATTATGACCAAGAAAAATTTTGATTAATTTTTATTAACGGACTCTAAAAGAGTAGATTCTGATTTCAATTCGTTTGTGCGTATATATGTTTGTTTGTTTGTGTGTGTTATTTGAATGTTCGCGAATATATACATATATCGAAAAATATAAACAGATAAATATACAGTAACAGAAGTATAGATTTAGGTATTTCTCCAACACATTATGCAAAAAAAAATTATTTAGAATAACATAATTGTAAAGTAAATGGTGGGCCAAAAGTAGCTTTAGTGTTTATGGTAACATTAGTATGCTGAAAACAAAGCTGACCGACATATGCCTTCTATCTAAACAGTAAAGGTATATCAAACTAAAAATGACCCGTTTACTTCTGCTTCTTATACTTTCAAATGAAATTGTCCTGTGCGAACCGCTTTGAGTAGAGCTGCCAGTCCTTTGAAATATAAACAATAGACGATCTGACAAATCCCTTTGTAGACACAGCATCACAGATACCTGACCTCTGTACAATACTAGAAAGTGTTGCAGTGGGGTGCTAATATCTGCTGTTTTGCGTGTATGTGTGCAGAAATTATAATATATCCTGTTTTTTTAAATAGTATGGGTTAACTAATTTGAAAAAAACAAAAATTTATAAAACAATACAAAGCCATTTTTATTAAGCTAAATTGGAGTGTCTATTGTAACATTCAGATAATCGTTTTTTAGTTAAATCATATGAATTTGTATACGGTACATATACCAAAAAAAAATTTTAGAACTTTTGTCTGTCTGTCTCTCTGTTTGTCTTTTTATAATCTGCTGTTTGCTTAGCGGGCGTTGGCGGGACTTTCACGTGCATGTAACTGTGGTAATAAAGTGTTAGAATAGCCCTTTAGTAAAAATTTGAAGAATTTCAGATACTTAAATTCAAAATTTATTTTTGTTAAATTCCATGGGGACGAAGTCACGTTCTCTGCTAGTTGATAAAAAAATCAAATTAAGTTTTACCAGGTGCTAGTTATAGGAAATGATCTTGTCATTCTTATGATTCAGCAAAAAATATACAAAAAGAAATAAATACAATAAAAGGGTAAAAACAATTTGATGTATTTGTATTGTATTGCATTTATAAAACTTGCAAATTTGCAATAAGTTTCCATATCCTAATATGTTTACAGTTTCCATACTCTAATTGCATAGAAGTTTTCGCCACCGTTTTATTAAATAATATCTGTTCGTTAGCTTTTAATTTGCGACCCAAAACAATTGGCTTAAAGGAAAAAGGTGAGAATATACACATTTGTATTCATTGGTAGGTCACGTCTATCAGACGTCGAGCCAAGATTGATGAGGCCAACCAGATCGCAATAAATGCCGTAACAATTATACTCCGTCACGGACGGTCAGACCAACTTATTGGACGATTTACGTTGTGTGTGTTTTTATCTATACTTACTTAATTTTAATACAGATTCCTTGCAAATAAATTAAATGCGTTATTTTTTTGTTGGTTCTTTGACATTGGAAAGTTGATTAGTATTTTAACAAGTATTTTTTGAAGCAAATAAGAGGCTGAAAAATGACAGAATACTTCTTTAGCAGCTTTGCGCTCTTTTTTTGGATGGGTAAAAACTTGTAAATTCGCCTCAGGACACGTGACCTGATCGAAAACTTGAAAGACGGCGCAGGGCGCTTGTGCGAATGAGACAGCGCAGAGCGCTTGCGTGAATGTTCGTGTTGTCATGTTTGTGTACGATAGCGCAATAAATAGATATAGTATTTTCATACTGAAAATTAAAGCAATTTTTGCAAAATTATTTCCTAACCATTCCAAAATATCAAAAATGCTCAACGTTAGTGTTCAAGTTTTCACTTCTGCCGGCATTCCTGGAGTGCAACCCGTCATTTTTAATCCTGATTGAAAACTGGTTCCCACGTTACAGTAAATTAACTCATAAACTTAGTAATACTTACCTCAAGATCTTCTCGCCAAGTCCCTTATGTAGAAGGCTGAGAATGTCTAGTAAGAGAGATCATCCTCGGATAAAACTCGATCAATTTGTCCCCATGCTGGTTTGGGTGCACTAAGTAGAACAGACCTGCCTCTCTGCCAGGCAACTCATAAAAGGCGGGCATTGATTAAAACATAGGTCATCAATATCAAGACTACTTGTTTTTAGCACATACAGCAAATTGGCAGGGGATCCACCACCTTACCTATTCCTGACGCCATAATGACTCAGTCATGTTCCGGATTAAAGGGTAGGGTAGTCGATAGACTTGCAAAATAGACCTGACATCCCGGCTATAGGAGAGCGACACGCTTGTACCATGTATAGTGTCAGTTATCTCTTACCACCAGAAAAGCCGTATGGTTATCCTTCTCACATAAAAAAAGTGATTCTGAAATGTCAACCTAGGTCTCTTTGCTACTACTCCAGCTAAATTTGCATTGTATGTCTACTGTGTTAGTGGTTCATCTGTCATTTTTTCCACGTGACTGTTACCTCGAAGCATATTCTTTCTTATTTTTACACCAACGTTTTTATGTTACCTTACGTTGCGAATGCGGTCAGTGAGCGTTACACCCCAGATTTTAGGTAGCGCTCTCATTTGAACAATATTTTTGTGCTTTTTCTGACACACAACTCTTGCTATCATAAGGTAGCGTTAATATGACACAGAAACATGCAAAACATAATCGTAAATGATTCATAATCTTATTTCTATATTCAAGGAGAATCTTTCATGCTCAATAAATACAATTTTATTCACTTATTCCAACATACATCGTCGACTAAAACTCTTATATCCGCTCTGGCGTCTCTTTTAAATATTTTAACTTTGGTTTTTTTTGCCTAGTAATAACGTAGCTCATAGTTTCACTGACGTAGTTTTTAAAATAAAAACAATATCACTTAGTTTTAAAAGTATCGCGTTGCATCACTATACTTTGACATAGTGAGTTTCTCTTCCCGTGAACACCAGACTTGCAATAATATAAAGCAGGAACTTAATGAAGACATATATAAACAGTAGCAAGTTTTAAGAGTTTGCACTCGTTCGAATTAATTAAATATGAAAAATAATAATAAAACATCGCTTAGGTCTGTTGACTTTTTGTCGTTTTAAAAGAAATAAAATATAATAAATAAAGAGGAAAGATTTGATTTTTTATTTGTTTGTAACGAATAGGCTCCGAAACTAATGAACCGATTTCAAATATTCTTTCACCTTTAGAATGCTATGTTATCCATGAGTGAAATAGGCTTTGTTTCATCAATTTCAGTGCAGTAGAAGCAAAGTTACGCAGGCGAAGCTGCGTGAAACGGCTAGTATTTTATAACTATACGCAACTAAAGTAGTATTCAATAAAATACTAAAATGGTATTCAAAAAAAATCTTCAATGTAAAGTTTATTTAAATAGTTACGATAATTATCTATATATATAAAAATCGATTGTTGTTCGTTAGTCTTGCTAAAACTCGAGAACAGCTGGATTGATTTAGCTAATTTTAGTTTCGAATTATTTATGGAAGTCCAGGGCAGGTTTAAAAGGTGAGAAACTAGGAAAACCAACATTTCAAGTTTTCCTATACAAACTGAATGGGTGGTAAAAAGTTCGCCGGGACAGCTAGTATTTATAATAGTTATTAATATAAATAGTTTTCTATTAGTAGCATAATAAACAACTAGAACAAATTAAACATTTTCAATAACCCTCAACAAAGCTCACATGTAACAAAAGTAACATTAGCTAGGAACCATCTCAAATATTTTAGCTTTCAAAAAGAAAAAACCGCATCAAAATCTTTCTTTTTGTGCAAAAGTTATTATACCACAAACACACATAAACACGTCAAACTTATAACACTTCTCATTTTCCATCGGAGATCAAACTATGACATAGACACACATAAACACGTCAAACTTATAACACTCCTCTTTTCCCATCGGAGATCAAACTATGACATAGACACACATACACACGTCAAACTTATAACACTCCTCTTTCTCCATCGGAGATCAAACTATGACATAGACACACATACACACGTCAAACTTATAACACTCCTCTTTCTTCATCGGAGATCAAACTATGACATAGACACACATACACACGTCAAACTTATAACACTCCTCTTTCTCCATCGGAGATCAAACTATGACATAGACACACATACACACGTCAA
>NJDC01002307.1:116646-128556 GCA_002245475.1 Calephelis virginiensis
ATAGTTTTAGATGGAGACTTTTATCGTGTTTCATACTTTTTAAAACGTAATTTTTCCGAAGTTAATTTTTAGTTTGTATACTCTTATGCTTTATAATTTTTGCTACGTTTGCTTGCGATTTCTACTTTATTTAATCAGTGTTGACTTTGGATAATTTATTTTAATTAGTGTAAGGTACAAAAAACATTAATAGAAGAAGGCGTTACTTTGCGAAAATCCATACTTAAATCTAAATAAAATTATTTAATTTGCAATTTTCCGCCAAAAAATGTAAACGTATTATTGCGTAACAAAACAGACAAAATAGTGCGCTAAGAATGAATTGGACTTACTGGAAGCTAAAACTCCCAAATACATCCAGCTCGACACAATACACACCACTAAACTGTTTCAGTAGCACCAACAATACACATACTACTAAGCTGTATAGCTGGATGTATTTGGGAGTTTTAGCTTCCGGTAAGTCCAATCCATTCTTAGCGCACTATTTTGTCTGTTTTGTTACGCAATAATACGTATAAATTTTTTGGCGGAAAATTGCAAATTAAATAACATTTTTCATCGTTTAATGTTTAATATTACTTTTACATACGGTTTTGCAACACATCAACCCATTTTGTATTAAACCTGCCAAAAAACTGTTTGAGGAGGTACTGTTAAGATCTTTGAAAACTGGATGGCTATATTAACCTACATGGGTAAGGAATATGTATAACCCATGTCGCACTGCTTATCGCACATGTAAGAAACAGTATATATGATGTCTCCTTCCAATTAAACAAACTTAGCGCTTGTAACAAAATACATTATTGCTTTAAAACCGAACAAAGACTGCGGTCTACCACTTTAATTGCCATATTTATAGACATTTATGGCCGAATTACGGTCAATATAAGATTAAAATATCAGTAGCAACAACTATTTTAGGGCAAAAACAACTTAATAATTTAAAAACTTGATTAATATTTACATACCAATATACAACTAAGACAACGTGTTATAAGTTAGTATAATAATTAATACAGTCAATACATTTGTGATTTTCAACACATGTATGCCAATAGACTAAGGTCCATAGAAAGCGAAGACATAAAATAAAACAGGAGACCCTATATTTCCGAGCAACACCGGCTCAGAGGTGGTATGTATAGAGGGTTTTCTTTTTTGTTTTAAAACATAATCTAATTTAAGTTTTAGTTTGGCAATGCACTGTAACAATTCTTTCTGTCTATTAGCAAGGTATCATCAGTTATAATTTTATTCAGCATATCCGTCAGTTTGTTTACCTTCCTAACACATACAAGTTAAATTTAACAATTTTTCACATTTGGTATCTTAGTCTATTTACATTTTTGTTTAGTTGCATTCTGGATTGTTTTCAGATATTTGTGTTAGCGTACGTATGTATGTATGAATGTTATTTGTATCTTCAAAGCCACTTAACAGATTTGTATGAATCAGGAATGGCTAAATAATAACAGCCAAAGTGCTATCTGCTGTTTGTGGTTTTGAAAATAAACACAAATGGATAAACATAAATATATCCGGCTTCGAGTTTTCATTGTTCAATTTTTTATTTATCTTTTTACTCTGCCGGGGTCCAATGGGTTGATAAAACTCTTTTTTTATGATATTGGAAGGCAAACAAGCGGACGGATTTCCCGATGGTAAGAAATTCACGCCGCCTAGAGACACCAAAGGTGGTAATTCTGCGTTGCCAATCTAAGGCCGGGATGTTAGGCCTCGAGCAAAATTAAATTTAACGGCTACCTTACCTTCCAAACCGAAACACATCATGATGTTATGGCGGCAGGAATAGGTAAAGCGGTGGTTACCAATCCGGGCGAGTCGCTGCGAAACTCTACCACCTAGTTAGATGTCATGCTGTTAGTGACGGTAAGCCTATTATCGCCTTCACGAGCCGCCTGGCAGGAAGGCAGATGGTCTATTCTGCAAAGGGGCCTGGATCAGCACGGGGATCTAGTGATGGTATTCAATATTTTAGTTCAAGGTTTAGATCTAAATTGAAACTTTCCTTTCCCATATTCAATGAACCGCAACTTATGCAGTCGTTTGAATACCAAATGAACGATGTGTTTTTGTCATGGAATTCATGAAATTCAATGAACACTTTGTCTTTTACGTAAATATACTTGAGTCCTCGGTGGCGCGCTAGTAATCCTATGTTTTAGTGTGTGGTATCGGTAAAAGAGGTAGAGTTTTTTGGTTTTCAATATATTCGATAAAGGATCTTTTAATTCAAATGATTATTAATAACATATTATTAATAATATATATTTAGAGTGTTTTAATGTGGGTTGGATAGTTAAAAATAACTACCACAAGGGGCTTTAAATAGCTTAGCTTTAACAAATACTCTATTGTCATATATACTCATCTTCTTCCTGAATATGCAGGCAGGGTTCCTAGGAAAGAGGAGACTGTATATACCCTGCGTTCCATCAACTAAATACTATTTAGTGCTAAAATATTAATGAATATCCATCACCTTCTTAAAAGGGTGAAGAACCGTTCCAATCCGTTGATACAGTTTTAACGGACTTCAAAAAAAAAGAGGAAGATTACAATACGTTTGACAACTTTTTTTTAAGTATGTTTGTTAATCAATGACTGAACCGATTTTTATTTGAAAAGGCGTACTTCCGAGGACTTTGCCACCAAGTTTTGAAATGATCACGGCATTTGATGACGTAGATGACGTATTTATTGAAATTAAAGGCGATTTTTTACTTTAATTATAATATTGTAGCATCTTAGATTGTACTTATGACGCAACTATCTATTAAATGATCTACGTGAATGGAACGACTTTTAATTCAATTAAATTTATTTGGTGCAATTTCATTTTATTTGAATCAATTTAATTTAATTCTATTCTGTTCCGTTCCGTTCCATTCCATTCTATTTCATTCCAGTTAATTAGATTCCATTACTCGCTCTTTCACTATTACCTAGTTTTTACTTTTTGGAAAAGCTACTTTTATAAATATTTGAACTTGGGCCACACCATTAACCACCTCAGATCGTAATCCGCTCCGCTTGACACGTGCCTCTTACGGAGTTTAGTTGTCCGGGAACTTTATTTATATCCGGGCTTCAGGTGTTACACTGACAGACGAATTGAGTAGTTTACTCTGATCCCACCGCTCTTGGTTACTGGCTCAGTTACAGGACGTGACACTATGTCTTACATAATGTATATTCAAGCGTAGGTGTAACGCTGGCCACGATTAATAATTCATTTTTATTACCTTATACTTTTAGATACATCATCGCACAAGATTATAAGTTTGACACTTTTATCAGACTTTAGAAAGAAGAATGTTATAAATTGATGTTTTTTTTTATTTAATGCGATTCTGATGACTCTTTTTCCAAAAGATAAATCGTGATTGCAAGATGCTTCCAAATGGATTCGTTCGTCATCCAATTAGCAATTTCTGAAATTTATATTATTTTGTGTGTACTTAGTCGGTGAAGACATATATAGAAGTCCGTTCTCGTCGAATGTTGTTGTTTTACTGCACTTATACCTGAAAAGTCAGCAAAGAAGCACTCTCTTGATAGTAAGAGAACCGTGGCTTATGAATACCATAGGTGGTATAGGTGCATCCAGAGGCCGGACCTATTGTATATGCCTACTGGGTAGTGGCTACCCTACCCTTCGAACTGTAATATGACACAGTTATGTCAGCAGGAATAGGTAGCGCATGGATCCCTAGCCGGATAAGTAGCTAAACCACATTCTACCAAAAGTAAATATTGTGATCATATAGTCGTTTTGCCATCTCCCTGAATATAATAATATCCAGGCGGAAAATTGTCTAATGTATTTAGTAGTAACGTATTACTCTGACCGATTAATATCTTTTTTTTTACGGAACGAGTATTTTAGTAGTTATTGAAATATTCGAACGTCAATTGTCATTTAAAAATGACCAAATGTGATAAGTGATTCTGATTTGACATTTTCTTTGAAAGCCCCCGAATAGCAAATGTACCATTATTATTAACATGTAAGCCAATCTTCTTTGTTTTGTCCAGAACCTTTACCATGAGTTCGTATAGTTTACGTTCGATAAGTTACGTGTCGAAATCGATAACACTTTTGGTCTAAAGATGTGTTTCTCTTAGTCACCGATAGAGACACTGTTCAAAGTTTACATACAAATAATTTACAGAGACGGTAACGAGTATAGTAAACTTGACAAGCCGTAAACTCATGGTAGGGGCTCGGTTAGAAACACGATAAGACGGATATTATGTATAAATAAGTATCAAAGTAAATGATGTGTCAAACTATGTGTTAAAATAAATCGTACAACATGCAATTGTATACGCAACAAGTATTATACATAAACGATTCCGCCATTACAGTCATAACTGAAGTTTTTCCTATGCCTAAATGTTTATATTTACATCACCTAATGGACTGACGTGTTGCCACAACTGATCACGACATTCACCGAACCTAATAGTGCTGTTTATAAACATAAACGGTATATGGTAGTCAGTAGCTCAAATGGCCAGAATATTCGTCATCTACAGACGAAAAGGTAGAAGGGTAATACTGTCTAGGTAGATATTTTTTCTTTCTTTAAAATTTGTAGAAATTCAGCCCAAGCACAGGGTAAGTGCTAACATATAAAAATATCTTAAGGAACGAAAGTTATGGTTATTATAAATGTGAATTTCGTCTGTATTGATGAACTCTTATAGACGGTACTCAGAACTGTGTATCTATAGGACATAACTACACGCGTGAAGGGTAAACAAAGGAATTGGAAATTTCGCCACAAGCTTTGGATCGTCAAGTAGCTCAAATGGCTAGAGGATTCGTCGTCGGCTAGAGACGAAAAGATACGGGTTCAAATCCTGTATTTGGCAAACGTTTTTTATTCCTTAAAATTTGTAAAGATAAACGGTATGTATCTATTTAACAACGACCATTAGTATTCAATAACTTGGCCTAATGAATACTACAACTAGATGGCTAAAAAGCACCTAGATCATGCCTGCCAGCGGTCATCAGTGACATATATAAAATCTTAAGTGTCTTTAGGCCATGGTTGTCTCTTACCGTCAGAATAAAAAAAGTCTAAAAAGTTAGATAGTTAAAATCGTAATTTAAATTTCGAAACGTAAAATATAAGGAATTAAAGTTTCGTTAATATATGTTAAAAATAAAGTCTCCTCGATACAACTCCAACAGTCACAAACGTAGCGTTCCTTGTGGAGTAGCCAGAAATTTAATATAAAACTATAGAACATAGCGTACATTCAGGACGCATCTGTGGACTTTGAGAGCGAGTATTTTTACTGAAATTCCAACTTGTCGGAGTTAGCGGAAAAAATATGTAACACGTGAAATATTACTATTATTGTTTGAAGGGAAATTTTTAAATTGAATGTATTTTTCATAAATGGATTGTTAAAAATGCGATTTTCTGTTTCGTTTTCGCACGTTTTTTCAATTAATTGCTTGATTTAGATCCTGTGATTTATGATTAACTTTGTGAATGTTTTATAACGAAAAGTTGTTGAAAAGTTGAACGAAAAGTTGAATTACGTTTTGCTTTTTATAATGTATAACTAGTTCACTTTTAAACAATCACACTAATATTATAAATGTGAAACTTTCTTTGTTTGGATGTTAGTCCGGCAATCACACAGAAACGGATGAACGGATTTTGATGAAATTTATTATACAGACAGGATATGAGCTGACATGTTGCTAAAATACTTTTTATCCCGATTAAATGCTCTCTTGAGGATTCCACGCGGACGAAGCCGCAGGCGGAAAGTTAGTATTAAATATGTATTAGTTTTGTAGACTAAAACAGTTATTCTGTGCGGTATTTCCAGTTTTTTTATAGTTATCTAGCTCTCCCGCAAGAACATTCTCCTTCCCTATCACTCTTTAACCTTTAGGAAAAAAAATAAGATGCGCGCGGTGTTGCAAATAAGGCCATTGCTTGACTCCTTACAAATTCTATTAAAACCATCTATATCTGGGCACTATTCCGCTTTTGCTGGACTCCATAAAAACAGTATAGTGCGTCGGGCTTAAATCTTCATAAAGTGGTTCTTCTTTCTTCCATAGCATTCAGTCAAACTGGATAAGATTAGTTCGATGTATTAGCCCATTGATGCATTGGAAAAAATAGCTTAAATCTCTTTCCAAAGCTAAATCTATCTCAATGCTGAAATTTATTTAAAATCGGTTAATCAGTTTCATCATACATATATAAATACCTACATTTGCATTTATTGCAGAACTATGAATGTAATAATATATAGCATTATTATAGTCATTTGTGTAGATTATATAGAATGTGACAGTTTACATCATAAATAGTTGTATTTTATTTGCAAGAGTCAAAAGATTTGCCTGTTTCATTATTGGGACAGTTAATAAAAATAACTACGTTAATTAAGGTAAGTAAGTCGGTTTTAATTAATGTAGTTACATTTATTTATACTTTCTAGTTTATTGCTGATATAATTAAATTTAATAAAAATAAACATTGGCATAGGTGAAAATGGGTAAAAAATCGCTTAAAATAAAAGCTAATGGGTCTACCTGAATCAAACAAAAAGAGAACTACGTAAATCGGTTCAGAAACCACGGAGAAATCTGTGTACATACACAAAAAAAATATATGTCGGCCGAATTGAGAACCTCCTCGTTTTTCTGAACTCGGTTAAAATTAGAATTATTATGGAAGCATACGATGGGAACATTCAGCTTTAATAAAATTAAAAAGTCTGGTTGCTAATGAATCTCAGGCTACATAATGTAGCGTAACTCGTACGCAGTTTTAATATGAACTATTATCAAGATTCACACGAGCTTTTGAATCGGCAGGCACAAATACAGGTCAATTTATAACAACCTATCGACTCAAAATACAATAGCCAAGAAAAATTCTCCCTAGACGTCGTCATTTTTCCCGGATTTTCCGGAAGCAGCCGCGATAACGGCGTTCTGTTGGACGTGCGGTAGGAAATTGTTCAGCGAAATATGGCCGCCGAATATATAGCCGGCGCTTTGTTAGACCTTGGTACAGTTGGCTAACATAGTTTCTTCAGATATGTTTAAGTTTTCATACTAAATCTTTATATTTCTATAAAAATAATAAAAAGAATCACACTGACGATATTTTCAAAAAAAAATATAATAAGCTATGAAATTGATGTACATTCATAAACTTTTAAGAAAGAAAGAAAAATATTTATTTGTGGAATATGAGTGTTACAAAGATGTTACAAAAGTATTTAAGCATTCCCACATATTCTACCAACTTGTGTTGTGCAAATATTTTAATATGTTTAAATCAAATTAGTAATTTTAGTTATTTATTTACTATTTACACACTGTATTTTGTATGGAATATATGGTTATTTAATTATACAAACAATTTTTAGAAGGTACATTAATTTATTAAGCTCTACCGTAAACTACCACCGTTTCCAAACCTAACCAGACAGGAGAATAAACGCCAAAACAAACTCCCCGGCAACCAATATAGCTATAAGTGTTAGCTGATTTGGCAATTGCTGTTTTACCACATTATCCAGCGACTGATTTTTTTAATGGTATTGGAAGGCAAACAAGCAAGTGGATTTCCAGATGGTAAGAAATTCACGCCGCCTAAATACACCAAAGTTGGTAATGGTGCGTTGCCAACCTGAGGTCGGAATGTTAGACATCGAGCAAAAGTAAGTATACCAGCTATCTTACCCTCCGAACCAGAACAAGTCAACGACAAGCACTGATGTTATGGCGGCAGGAATATATAAGGCGGTGGTAACAATCCGGGTGACTCGGTGTCAAACTCTACCACCTAGTGAAATGTCACGGTGTTAGTGACGGTAAGCCTATGCTCGCCTTTTACAATCTGCCTCGCTGGAAGGCAGAAATAAACTTATTATAACATATTCTTATATCTACCAAATATGATTTAAAAAATAAAACAGGTTAAGTTATTTCTGAGATGCGACATTTATTTAAATGCCTCGTTGGTCAAGGGGTTAGCATACACGCCTAACTTTACCAGCTGACTCCGAGGCTCGCGTTCGATTCCCAGCGGCTGCAGAATAAAGTATGATAAATATTTAGATGTCTGTATTTCTGGGTTTGAGTGTTTATTAAATTTATTCTGGTAAATACAAAAGTTAAAATGTATTAGTTGAGCAGCACGTATTAAACAAGATAATAATTTGCTTACTTTGAAGTTAGATTTAATTTGGTTTTAATTTGATTATTGATTAGTAACACCTGCATGTTGCATAGTATTATAGTAACTAGTGGTCACCCATTAGTTGAAATTCGACTCTAATAAATTTTAATATCTTGTTTATAAGAACGCCATCTTCATTTCTCAAGAACAACTACTTTGTTTCCTAACTTTTTAATGCGCTATCTGTGATCTTTTATCGTTATCATCAATATGTTTGTTTGTGTATGTCAAATGCATGATAGTGTGCGTAATGTTTTATTTATTGATTTTTGGTACTTTATAAACATTATTATTGAAAAATTTTGGCGTTCTGCACTTCTCCTACACATAAACTATAAGTGTACCAAATTTTATGCTCCTCCGTCGGCGCAATTCTCGTAAAAAGGGGTCCAAAGTTTTGGCATCACGTATATATAGGTATTAATTACGTATGTGTTCAACTTTTGACCACTAAGTTTTGTGACTAATATAAGCTCTAGAAAGACGAACGAATGTATGAATATAAGTGCTCACAAAATCTTAATTATTTTTTTAACAATAATTAACAATAAATATCATTATCTCACTACTAAACAGACGTTATCTTAAGTATGGAATATTGGTTAAATAAAATAGTTTTAAAAATCGAAAAAAAAAAGATCATTGGGCATCAAACATGGATATAGGTTTGTAGTTAGGTGTTAGGTTATTTACGTTACGGAATTTCTAGATTCGGTCTTCACGCTCAAGGCCCGCGATAGAAGCTATGTAATAGCTTAAAAATATGTACAATGCACATGTAGAAACGGTGACAACTTGGGAACTCTCTAGAAAACAACGTCCAAGCACCTTGTTAGCCGAAGGATTAGCGAACATGTCTAACTCCACAGACTAGCCGCGAGGCTTGGGCTAACTTTGCAACGGAGGAATGTGTAATGAACATTTAGATGTCTGCATTTTTTGGTCTGGGTGCTAATTAAATTTATTCTGGTAACATATCGATAAATAACACTCGTAGATCAAGAGCATATTTTTGTAACCCAAAGGCTAGACTTAATGTGTGTAATTGGCTCTGGAATACCTATTTTGTTTTCTAGTATCATTGTTACAACAAGTCTATATGATATTTTTGATGTTTTCCATCGTCGGCGCTTGGTAAAACTTCCAAAATTCATATTTTATCTGGAGAAACACTTGTTCTGTTTTACGTATTACTTATAACTTATTATTTTAATAATAACCTACTGGTTTCGCTTATGACAGCATCATCAGGGCTATAACTTAAACTACTACTGCTACTAGTTTAAGTTCTAGCTCTGATGCGTAAAACAGTACAAGTGTTTCTTCACATAAAAATATGACTATATGATATTTATAAAACACAAGTCCTTTTTAATTTGTCAAAATATGTGAGATAAGGACGTTGTTAGCTTACAATAATATTTATGAATAGCAAAGCAATTTGGCGGGTCGTTTTATGTCGCGGAAATTATTCCTGATGAAGCTCCAGGAACAATCCTCCCGGAAATTATACCATTACACTTTACAATGACTTGATTACTCTGTCAAATGCCAAACCTTATAATGGGTCTTATAAAATACGTTAATTGGGAATTGAATGAGCTTATGCCGAAAGCTTTTGTCGTTTTATACAGTTATAAAAATATATTGATTGACTAATTTCATGAAGACGGTATCAAGTTGTCTAAATCGTTGAACGTCAGTACTTATTTGTAAGCCCCGACAGAAAAAAAGATAAAGGTCTTTGTATATGTCTGTTTATAGCATCATATCTTCTAATTTTCCGTTTCTTATCCTGACTGGCCAGGTTTGGTAGTATAAGATAAATTAAATTTTTTTAGGGATAAATTTATTTACATTTTAAAATTGTTTTTGTTTATAATTAACCTTGTAATGTATATACAAAAAATGAATATTAAAATATATCTAATGAAATAACTTTTTGTAATACTCATTGAAATATTTTATACCTTTTTTTTCGTCAGAATATTGTTAGCAACATAATTCATAGCTTTAAAGCACACTTATCGTTCCGGAAAACTTCTGCCAAATACCTGTGAATTTTCACTACATAGTATAAAACACAGTCGCTTTCTCTGTTCCGTTCTATGTTTAAATCTTTTAAACTCTTTAATGGAAAATGATGCGTTTTTTTAGATAGATAAAATGATTAAGAGGAAGGTTTATGTGTATGTTTTATACCCGTGCGAAGCCGGAGCGGGCCGCTAGTAATTAAATAATTGTTCTATAATTATACAGGCATTATATTATTAAGCCTATGTTTTTCATATTATTGGAAGGCAAAAAAGCAAACGGACTTCCAGGTCAGGTTTTAAACAAAAGCAATTTTACCGGCTACTTTATCCGCCGAAACGGAAGACGTGAACTGACTTTGACGCCTTAAGAATTGATAAACTCTATTATCTAGTCAGATGTCCCAATGTTAGTGACGGTAAGCCTTTGTACGACTTTTTCGAACTGTCTGGCAGAAAGGCAAATTTTCTATTCTGCAGAGGAGCCAGGCCAACACGAGTGAATGTGTATTAGTAACCAGACTTAAAACTGTTCTAACTCCTAGAACCTATTTAATAAAACATTTGTTTCAGAGATATATGTTAAGATGTATATCAAAGTCATTATGAATCACTAAAATCTGAGTATCAAATCCTAGAATCTAAAGTAATAGAGGTGTTTGTGGCAATGTAATGTAATCTTATTAATATATTCCTGGGAACATAATATGTATCATTGACACCAAAGGTGGTAATGGTGTGTTCCTAATCTGTGGCAGTCTGAAGCCGCTTATACAGGTTACTCTGTGGTCCGGATATTTGGCCAACTTCCGGATTCAAACCTACACACAATACAGGAAAAGGAACTTATTAAACGACACATTTCCTATAATTTTAACCGTAAAACCTCTATAGTTACACAAAAGTACCTACTTATGTCGCTAAAATATATTATAACTAGCTGTGCTGGTAAAATTCTCTCCACCCTTTCAGTTTGTATTGGAAAAATTAATATATTGTTTTTCCTAGTTTCCTCGCTATATGCTGCATCCGATAATTTGTTTCAAGCTTACGCCTGTAAGTAAAAAAGGTATGTTCTAACAATTAATGTTTTTCGACTTTCATTCAAAACAATAGGAAAACAGCATAAAAACCATTGCAAGCTTTTTAGTAGTAAATAAGTATAAATATTCTTAAAATAGTTCAATAAATTAAGCGAAATGTTTCCTGTCTGGTCTTGGAAATTGAAAAAAAAAAACAATATGTGGAAAAATCGGTTTTGTTTTGGATATAACGCAAATATTAATTTTACTAGTATAAATAGAGATGTAAACTCATCACAATTCATGAAGAGGATTTTGCATAGTTAAATAACAAATACGAAGATTAAATCTCAAAATAAAATATGTTTTCAATTTTACAGGCGACTAAAGTAGAGTTTATGTTATTCAGAGTAGACTACACCAAATTATATAACTATCAGTGAAACACACTTTTCATAAATGAATAATAAAATGGGAGGACGATATTTTACAAAAATATTGTCCTCCTTTTTGTGCTGTCGGATGTGAAGTAGCACCTATTATGTTGTTTGGTAGTTGGAAAACAAAACTAAGAATATAGTGTACGCAGAA
>NJDC01002307.1:132360-156165 GCA_002245475.1 Calephelis virginiensis
TAACATTTTTAATTATTTGTACGGGATACTCACGATTTTTTTTATTTTATTTTTCGATATTTAGGCCGTGGTAACCAAAGAGTATATAAATACTACGTAATAAGAGGCGGATCTTCCATAGATATACAGCAAACCCGAATTTTGTATGAAGTTTGGCTTAAGTGACACAAGACACTAGACAGACAAGTAATAGAGTCTGTTAATAGCATGGTGAAAAGGTATAACCCGTTTAATTTGAAAGTAAGTCTAAAGGCATTCAGATTTAAGGCAATTAGTGTCATATGATTCAGATAAATAAAAAACATAACAAACAAAATTTTATTTTTTTATATGAATGTTGCGCCAAATTGGTGGTCACGACGGGACTGCAGCAGCAAGCTGTAACTTTTGACAGGAGGATGTGTGTTTCTCCTTTTCATTACTAGGCCGAAATATCGACAAATAAAATAAAAAGAGATCGTGAGTATTACATATGAATAGTTAAAAATGTCAACTAAGAAGTGTCAAAAAACCTGTCTAGTCGATCCTTACAACCGCATCGTAAAACTCATGATAATAATAAATAATACAGTTGCTGCTCAATTACCACAGATTGCCCAGACAGGTAGAATTATAAGTGTGCCAAATTTTATGCTCCTGCGTCCGCGCAATTTTCGTAAAAAGGAGTCCAAACTTTGGGCATCACATATTAATATATAGACATACCACATCAAAGCTATCGACTACTTAGTAAGCATGTAACTATTGTATCGAGTCTGTGAGAAATCTATTGAGTGATAAATCCGCTAGTTGTACTTTAGTATAATTTTAAAATTTGATATATATGTATCTGGTTGATAGTGTACATTAAAAATATTTTTATCAAAATCTTTTCAATGATTTAATACTAAATTTAAAAATGCATGCAAAAAGCTATTCGTTAAATCTAAAAAAATATTTAAAATGAAATAAAGACTCTTAAAGGCAAAGAGATAGATCAAAGTGGCTCCTAAAGAATTAATTCAATCTTTCTCGAAATGGTTTCTTTGAATGTTTATCGAATTATAAGGTGCTCGGGAGTCGAGGAAAATTAAATGAAATCGTTCCAAGGCAATAGACTTTTGCATTCTATCTGGCGTTTATTATCAACAGAGAGCTGCATCAGATTCACCCTCTCAAATTAGTCTGTTGCTACTATAGGCGGTGAAATATTCCTTTGTTTTTCGACCGCCTCCAATCGCGAGGTTCGGGTTCGATTCCTGACGGGAGCAGGCATTTGTGTGATGAACATTTAGATGCCTGCATTTCCGGGTCTGAGTGTTTATTAAATTTATTCTTGTATGTGTTTAAGTATTTCTATGTATCAGTATCGTTGACTAACACCCATAACACAAGCATATACGAAAACTTTGCTTACTTTGGGGTAAGATTAAATTTGTTTAACTTGTCCAGAGATATTTATTTATTTATTTGTGATTACACTCTGATTGCATTTTGACATTATATATTACATATTGAAAACCGAGTTTAATGAAAGTAAGTTTAGTGTAAACGAGTACAATTATCAGTTGTGATTCTTTTAAAATTGACAATATTCTTATCCCCATCCCCTGAGATTCTAATTACCACGTAAAATAATATAATTATTATATTGAATTGTTTCCATACTTTGCACTTAGAGAAACTCCATTATGTTTTTTTATAAATCAATGACAAAAACACTTGCATCGTTTCACTTAAGATTATAAATAACAAGTGTTTTTGTCATATGTATTTTTTTTTATGATATTGGAAGGCAAACAAGCAGACGGATTTCCTGATAGTAAGAAATTCACGTCGCCTAGAGACACCAAAGGTGGTAATGGTGCGTTGCCAACCTGAGGTCGGGATGTTAGGCCTCGAGCAAAAGTACGTTTACCGGCTACCTTACCCTCCAAACAGGAACACGTCATGACGCTATGGCGGCAGGAATAGGTAAGGCGGTGGTACCAATTCGGGCGAGTCGCTGGGAAACTCTACCACCTAGTAGTATGTCACGGTCTTGGTGACGGTAAGCCTATGCTCGCCTCTTACGAGCTGCCTGGTAGGAAGGCAGATGGTCTTTTCTGCAAAGGAGACCGGACCAACACGGGGAAAAACAGTTTAATAACAAATTATCCAAAATTTCTTTGACACTCTTGACAAATGACTAAACGTCTTTTTCATTGATCGCGATTAAATTCGGCGATGAAATCCTGCCTACACAAAGTCTCAAAACTTAGAGACAGAACTCATTGAGCGATTTTTACCTGCGCCCGCGGCGGTCGCGGTTCTGCGATTTTATTTCATAACTCACGAGATCGGTAATTTTGCGGACCCGCAGCCACACACTTAAAATTATAACCCACAAACTTGGTGGTTGATGATCGCGCGGCCAGCGGTTGCGGTTAAATAGTACAAATAATACAAAATGGTCTCCCGCCAAGCGATCGCAGAACGCGCGGTCGCAACCCGCTGAAGCGACGGGTGATCGCCGCCCGCACTATCTACGATCGGACGACCGCTGCCACGGGAACCGCAAACAACTGCCGCGGCCGCGGGCAAAAACCGCGCCTTGAGTTCTTAGTCTTAAAAGTTGTGAACTAGAATACAATGTTTGATTAGTTTTACCGTCCTATTGTCACAGCAGTAGTTCTCGCCGTTGTCGTGTCCCGAGTTTAATCGTAGGGTAGTTAGTGGACTTGCAAACTTGCATACTAATGTTATTATTAACAGTACTTTATTAACTGTACTGATTTAAAAGAAAATGTCTACTTACTGGCATCTGAGATAGGGGACTGATTGCCACAATTTTATATCTAAAATTCTATTTTTTTAATAAACAGAGTTTGTACGTTGCTAGGTCCAGGAGTATTCGTTCTTTTGTAAAATCATCTAACTGTACCTATTTTGATTAAGCAATTTAAATTGAAATAGAGTTTTGCTGCACCTGTATTGGTACCATTGCTTTACTTTTTCTGCCAGCGTGCTTACCGTTGTTGTATTTTGGTTTATGAAAGGTATTGTAAACTTATCTATCTTATTACTTCTGTAGACTAACGCATTTACGAAGACCCGGGTTAAAAAAAACGGGTTGCACTCCGGAAGTGGGTTGCATATTTGGAATAGTAAGGGAATAATTTTGCACGAATTGCTTTAATTATCAGTATGAAAGTACTATTATTTATGCACAAATATTATGCGTAATAATATGCGTTTGGTTTGACAAAAACTCGCTAAAGTAAGACCACGTGACGGCTAGGAGCGTTGTCATATTATCTGTACATCAAACATTGCTCGTCTACACATAAAGTTTATTTTCAAGATGGAACAAATAGAGCAATGTCTGTTGATTTATACGTATCTGCTATCTGTGAGAATGTAATGGTAGTTACTTACATTGCGGCGTATTATCCATTGCACATTCTATACTTTTCGGGAATATCTAAGCAATACAAAAACATCAATGAATCTACGTTTTATTTTAGATCTCGCGCCGTCTTATTTGCGCAAGCGCAGTGCGCCGTCTTACGTTCTGACGATCTGACGCGAGTTTAGAAGTTTTTACCCATTCCAAAAAAGTGCAACGCCGCTAAAGAAGTTCTCACTTCAAAAAGCAATATTTTAATTTTCTAATAAAAATATTAAAACGGGATATATGCCCGGTTGGGGATAGGTTTACCACCTATCATATTGTGGGATTTAGTGCCTTAAATTAGTCGTAGATGCCCTGGTTGTATATCTGCCTACCTCCTTGTGGATACGAACTTTTTTTGAAAGATACCTATAAACTTACTTGCACTTGAAATATCTTAAGCTATAATTAGTTATGTCAGGAATCAAAGGCAATAAAAAAACAGATTCGTCTTTAAATGCTTCTACCTAATTATAAACGTATTAATAATAATGGTTTGACTCTCGTTTTTTTAGATTTGCTTTGCAGGAAAACAATAGCCTCATTTTCGTCAAAGCCCGACGAACAGTCTTAATTGTTAATTAAGAAAACAACCTATAAGTACCCAAATGAACAATCAGGTATTCAGTATGGTTTTGCATAATTTACCTGATTCTGTGTAATTTTGTAAGAGCTGAAGACGCGCTTTTGCTGGTTAAATATTCAACGTCTCGCTGCAACTCGGCCAATCTAGTCTATTACCTAATAGGACCTAGTTGGGAAAACGTGCTCATATAGAATTGCTTATTACGTACACCCGCGTTTCCATGGTCGTTTATCCGACTGCAAAAGGGGAGACTATGAAGATATTCTTCAAATTTATAAATGACTAGCTGTTAACCGCGGCTTTGCTATCGTGATAGTTAATATGTCGTCGGTTTATTGCAAGAACTCATTAACTGCAAAAATCCAATAAATACGTTTTTGTGATGGATGGATTCATTTCGACATATTCTACAAAACGCAAAAACTCACTAATTTCTAACTAATTTACTTAAGGCGTTACGCAGCTTGCTATATAGTATAATTTGGGCAAATCAACATAACTACTAACTAATCCGAATTAAATTAGCTTTTATCTTAGAATAATGAATATGTAACATATTGACTTCTTGACAATATCGTCGGCTAATTTACTAATTATATAATAAAGACTTTCATACAAACTTTCAACTCCTATTTCACCCCCTTAGGAGTAGAATTTCCAGAACCATTTCAATCATCATCGATAATTCGCTTTAGCATAGTATTTTGGAGCAATTCAGTAAAGAAAGATATTCCTTTTAGATCTCAGAAGAAATGCATTAGATCTATTTTTGCTTTATGTCAAACAGACAGTTGCAAACCTTTTTTTCAAAGGTATGGCATCTTAACAGTGCCTTCTTATATATTATACGAGTGTAAAGCTGTAACATGTGTAAAGAGAAATTTAGATCTGTTTACATATTTAAAAGGAAGAGACAATAACAAAGGCAAAATACAATATGAAACGCATGAAACAGTTTTTATAGTAATACTGTGGTCTTGATGATTAAGTGTATTTATAATCATCTACCTGCTTCAGTACGAAACATTGATAATATAAAAAAAAATACATATCAATAAAATTCTAAAAGTTCAATCTTTTTATGACGTCAATGAATACTTTGATTGTAAATGGGATTCGTATTTATTGATAATTAAGTATTAAATTATTGTTTTATAATGTTTATTATTTGAATTTGTATTAAAATTGTAATGATTGCGACATCAATATAATTTATATTTAATTGAAATTTGACAAAATGTAATAGTATTTAATTTAAATGGGTGTATTTCTTTAAACTTTATTTATGTACTAGCTGACCCGGCAGACGTTGTTCTGCTGTATTTTTAATGTGATTTTTATAAAAAAATTGTGGTGAGTCACCCTTATCATTTAGGGGTATGAAAAATAGATGTTGGCCGATTCTCAGACCTACTCAATATGCTCACAAAATTTCATGAGAATCGGTCAAGCCGTTTCAGAAGAGTACGGGAACGAACATTGTGACTCGAGAATTTTAAATATAAGATAATAATATAAATAAGAGCAGGCTAGTTGGAGTATTACTAGTTCTGCATTGAACCTATAATGTCTGCGTACATACGTGAGATAGTGAAACTGATAGCTGCAAATTTTAAATTTTATTTATTAAAATTTACGTACTTTTTTCTAAATAATATTTGTACGCCACTAGGCAAGGAGTAGTCGTTCTTTTGTAATGTAATCTTTAAGACCTATGACTGTACCTACTTCTACAAATAAATGAATTGAATTGAATAAGTATCAACTCAATTTGAATAACTAGTCAAAAAATAAAGTTTCATGTTCCTGACTTAAAAAATACGGTCTTCCATACTTACTTTGAACTCCTATTTCACCCCCTTAGGGGAGGAATTTTCACATTTTGTCCTTAGTGGGTGTCTACTCAATACAATGACTATACTAACTATTGCTGCAACTCTAATACTTTTTTGTCGGTGATTATGAATCAGTCAGTCCTAAGATAGCAATGCATTTATGGTGGCTGTAGGTGACAATTGTCTTTCAGAATCCTCTTATAGTAGGAGTGCCATTATTGTGGGGCGCTATTACCACTATGCCAAGGGCGGATCGTGCCTTCGTCCCAGGGGGGTCACATACTCGAGGATTAGCCAGAGCGAGCTCCAAATCTAATATGATTATTGACAACGTGCCTGTTAAATCAGTAACTTTTAATTCAATACTAGCCGACCCGGCGAACTTTGTTCTCTTGGCAATTGATAATCTCTGCCTACCCTTGGGACTTGGCGTGACGATAGGTATGTATATGTTAGTTAGAGGGTTTGTACGTTCAAACGTTTCTTTACATTACTGATTCCTAGTTATTTGATCACTTCAGGCTGTAATATCTAAACTAAAAAACCTTATGACAGAGAAAACTGTATAGCACATACTTTATGTTAAAAAAGGAATTAATGAAATTTTTTAACTATAGCCTAATTTACATTTCGACTATTATCCCTTTCCCACGGGAACTATAAGGGACCTATAACCTAACATAATGTAATAAATTTAAAAAACCAGCCAAATTTCCTTATGTCAAATATAGACAGAAAGATAAAAATTCTAAAAATGCTAAAGACGTGTTCTGCTTGTCCTTTTTAGTCGCCTTCATGTACCGTCCACACCATACACGTTATAAATCTCTGGACTGGAACATGGCTCTGTCATTGTCATTGTTATGTTATGTCATTTTTAATCCGGGGTTCGTCACTTTTGGTCAATAATAGGTTGTACTCCAGAAGTGCCGGCAGAATTGAAAACTTAAATATTAACTTTGTGCATTTTTGATATTTTGGAATGGTTAGGGAATAATTTTGCACGAATTGCTTCATCAGTATGAAAGTGCCATCGTTTATGTGGTAGAATACAAACTACATATTAATACGTGATGCCAAAACTTTTGACCCCTTTTTACGAAAATTGCGTGGACGCAGGAGCATAAAATTTAGCACACTTATAGTTTATGTGTAGGAGAAGTGCAGAACGCTAATGTAAATGTAATATTTTTCAACAATAATGCTTTTAAAGTACATTAAATCAATAAATAAAACATTATCCACCCTACCATACATTTGACACACACAACAAATATATTGATGATAACGATAAAAGATCACAGATGGCGCACTAACTATTCAGGAAACAAAGTAGATGGTCTTAAAAAAATGAAGATGGCGTACTTATCAACAAAATATTAAAATTTATTATGGTCGAATTTCGACCAATAGGCGACCACTAGTATTCATTTACTACGCTATTGTACACAAATATGACAACACGAACATTCGTGCAAGCGCCCTGCGCCGTCTTACGAGTTTTCGATCAGGTCACGTGTCCTGAGGCGTGTTTAAAAGTTTTTACCGATTCCGAAAAAAGTGCGCAACGTCGCTAAAGAAGTTTTCATTTCAAAAATATTTCTACGTAATTTACAGACTTCGCAAAAGTATTACTGCATAGAAATGACGTACACTATCAGTTGACGTTATAAAAACAGTGTCGAAATAATACAATACCTGTATACTTAGTACAGTTGTCAGCAAAAATTAAGTAAATTTTAGTAATTATTAAAACGAAAAACAATGATTGCTATTTTTGTCTATGCGTATAAAAATGTATTTTTTTGTTTGCTTGTCTTGTAATATTATTTTAATACAAATGTGGTGTCGTGGGACCGGTGTCCCGATACGGTGGACCGGTGGGTCCGGGTAGGAACGAAGTTCCTTCGGCTAATCAACACAATTCATGACTATATACTATGCATTGGCTGGGTGGAGTGACTGGAGTATACGACTGTCGTACCTGCACATGTCTCATTTAACGGTTTTAACCCACAGATTTTTCTTACGGTTTTTACTATTACATTTTTCTTCAGTTCAGTCACTCAGCAAAATCCCTATCTCCTCCAAGCCTGCCGCAAGGAAGGTTCGTTGTTATCATAAACCTGCCGTCGTTCCGTTCGTTGTTATCATAAAAAAAGGCAAATTTTTGATGCTAAAGACATGAACCTCAAATTAGTAGGTACCTAAAAATAATACAGACTAAAATAAAATAAATCGATATTAGCAACCACGTATCAAAATTGTGATATGAACAATGTGGCGACGAAACCCGGGTAGAAAATGACACGCAATAAAAGTTTATTACTTTGAAAATCAGATTTTTTTTATTTTTGGAAGAAATCTGTAGACCTAGGATATGCCCACCTTTTGTGCATTTCTGTTTATTACTGTCCATATTTTATGACATAAATTGTGTACCTACAATAAAGAATAAAATAAGTTATAAATAAATATTTTTTTCAAAGTTATTGAGTTTTCAAATATAAATTTTAAAGAAAGAAAAAATTTCGCCCCAGACAGGATTTGAACCTGTAACCTTTCGTCTCAAGCCGACGAATGCTCTAACCAATTATTGAGCTACTGAGGATTCAAGTCCCGTGGCGAAATTTTTAATTCCTTTCTAACCCGTTAACGCGGGTAGTTATGTCCTATAGATACACAATTCTGAGTACCCACCAAATGAGTTCATCATTACAGATGAAATTCACATTTTAGATTTCTAAAATGTGAATTTCATCTGTAATGATAATCAGTAGCTCAATTGGTTAGAGCATTCGTCGGCTTGAGACAAAAGGTTACAGGTTCAAATCCTGTCTGGGGCGAATTTTTTTCTTTCTTTAAAATTTATAAAAATCTATCCCAAGCACAGGGCAAGTGCTAAAATAAAAATACGTTGCGAGTTTTCAAATATTTTAAAAACTACTTTAAACATTTTTTATTTCCAAATTATCAAATTTTTGTTATATTTTTTAATGCATGATCTATTTTCGTACATGAAATAAGCATGAACTTATACATAAAAAAGCAAAAATTTATTTAACTTTAATTAGAAATAAGTAGTGTCTGAGCTATAAACAGAAATTTTGTTGCATTTTTTGGTACTAGTAAACAAAATTTCATTCCCTATTTTAGTGCTTCTGCGGATTACTTTTTTGTAAAAAAGTAGCCTATTATTGAATTTGGGTCGTCACTTATATGCATATAAATTTTCATAGAAATCGGTTCAACAGTTTAGCTGCAAAAGAGTAACAGACAGGCAGATTCGCATTTTTAATACCACTTGTTTGGTTACCAATTCTTTCCAATAAACATTTTTTTAAACATGTTTACTTTCTTGGGTAAGTACCTACATACCATAGATTCAACTATGTATCTGTAATACAAAAGACATCATTTTGTCAGTTTTATGATTTTAAAATCAATAAATTAAAATGTTGTTGTTTTTACACCAAAAAGTCCTACAACTATGTTTTAAATAATGAAATACAAAACCTATGAAATACGAAATACTAACTGTTATGAAATTCAAGTAGGTACCTACCTATTTCTTATTTTTATTTATTAGGAACGTGTCTAATAGTCTATTTTGATGTTTGTAGGTAAGTATATATATTTAAATTAGATTAAAAAAACATTTAACATTATTGTAGGTAGGATACCGTCGACCGATCTAGACCCTGTGCGACGAACATCTAAATGTCTGCATTTCCGGGTTTTGCTATTTGTTAAATTTATTCCAGTATCTACCAAAGTATTTCTACGTTTAAGTGTCCCATAAACCAAGCATTCAATTTACTTTCTTCGGACTTTCATCAATAAGTATAATTTGTCCATGGCTATTTATGTATTTATTTTACATTACAAAAAAAACTACTTACTTAATAAAGTCGGTTGAAAAGACACAATATATTCAAATTAAAAAAATGGGTTGCAATTATGTCGAGCAAAAGCTAAACTTATTTTAGGTATAAGCTATATTTTTCTAATAAAAGAAAAATTAAAGAGATTTAACATTACAGAAATGTAGGGGGCGAAATAGGGGTGGAGAGTTTGGATGGAAAATCGTATTTTTTTTAAGTTAGAAACATGAAACTTTATTTTATTTTATAAAAAAAAAATAGATACATATTTAAGAGTTACTCGAAATTCAAGCCCTAAGAGAGTGAAATATGAATTAAAAATGTGTATAATTGTCCTTGTTAACGGGCTAATCAGTAAATATTATATTACCTGCCACGCGAACAAATATGCGGGCAACATCTAGTAATAAATAAATATCCGTGGGCAAATTGCACAAATTGATTTTACCTTAAAGTAAACAAATTATTTTCTGTTAAGGGGTGTAAGTTAACGATTCTAATACAAAGAAATACTTAAACAGATGCGGGAATAAAAGCTACCTATTGGATTAGTTCAGAAATGCCAACTTCGGACGTGATGAATATATTAAGAGTCTGTGAAAATGTCATGCACAAAACTAATCTTACAGCACTGAACACGTTTTGGTTCTTTTTATTACTATCGTTGAAAGAATTTAACGATAACTTTAAGAAAACTTATTGTAAAATTTAAGTTAAAAAAAATTCGCCTCAGACAAGATTTGAACCTTTCATCTCAAGCCGACGAACGCCCGGTCAGAGCTGCTGCGGATTCAAATCCCGTTGCGAAATTTTAATTCCTTTCTTACTCGTTAACACAAGTCAGCTTGAGACGAAAGTTTACAGGTTCAAATCCTGTCTGGGGCGATTTTTGTCTTTATTTAATTTTTTTAGAAATTTAACCCAAGCACAGGGCAAGTGCCAAAACAAAAATACCTTAAGAGAAACTTAAATTTAGTGCGTGGGCAATAATTCAAAATGAACACAATTTGCTAATTTTCCTTTTCTAAACATTATCAGAATGAAATCTACTACTCTGGTCCATTTAAGATTCGGAGTCAGGATCTTAAAGTTTAATACTCTACAATCCGATTCGAAGCTCCCCACAAATACCCAAATTACCGATAGACTAGCGGTGAGGTGTCTCCGTATAATTCAGTAATACTATGTAATTTGCTGAGAGCTCAAGATACGCCGCTGCCAGTTAAATATTCAACGTTTCGTAGCTTGGCCAGTCTAGCCTATTTCCTAACAGGGCGCAGCTAAGTAAATTTACTTACAAAGATTTTCCAATAATACTTACAAAATATGTAACATTTATTCATTCTAATAATGATTATACATGCCAATACATAGAATTATTAAGATTTGGAGAAAATTTTCCATTTGAATACTGTCAACATTGCTCTTGTTTGCCTTTAAACATTTTTTCCAAGTACTTATGTACCAGGAATCGCCTCTTATCGCCTTTGTGGTCTAGCGGTTCATTTGTTGGACTTGACTGCATGAGGTCCCGGGTTCGAATCCCGGCTCGGGCAACAAAAAGAAAAATTGGGTTTTTCCAATAGGAAATTGGGATTTAGTGTTTTCGGCTAGCCGTGGGTGCCCTGGTTGTGCCTCTGCCTATCGCTTCGGGGATATCGGCGTGAAGATTCTTTCTTTTTATACTTATGTACCGACACCAGCGCGGCGTCATAGACATGTCTCTGTCACGGATAATTGTGAGAAAGTTGCTTTTTATTGTAATATTGTTATTTAATATATTTTTAAAAATATTAAGTGAAATACTGCAAACGTTTTTCATATATAACAAGGATTTTATTATTATGATAGTTTTTACCTAAATATAGACAGCGTACAGTTACGTATTTTATTTGATTTTTGTTGATAGAGGCATAAAATATCAAGCTTATTAATCCGAAACGGTTTAACTTGTGACAAAACAGACATTTCTGTTTTAGAACGTATGATCCCTGTATTTCTGCATCTGGGTGTTTATTGAATGCATTCTGGTATAAGTAATTACAACTTTAAAATATATAAAAAGCTTCCTACCTACCTTAACAAAAACAGGACAGTTTATGCTACTTATGACCTGCTCATTTTGTTTTGCAAAGTTTTTTTACAGTCGCAAGAAAGTTTCAGACTTTATATATGGCCAAAATGTTCTGTAATTCCAATCATTTAACTTGAAATGAGTGTTGTAACCACAAGAGTTTCGTGATCAAACTTTCTCCTGAGTATCCTTAGCTAAGCACGAAATATCTCATTTATGGCTGTAAAAGTTTCAACCTAATTTTCATGTGTTAGAGTCTACTTTCGATGTGTGTTTAGTGAGATATAAGTTGTTTTGGTGGTATTCGATTAGCTAAAGACTCGAAATTCAAAATGTGCAAATTGGCTGCCAACGGTGCAAGGCATCAGAAGGGGCGGACGCCATAGTGGTTGCAGGAAGGAATGCGGTCGGTACACACGCGAACTTCTGTAACCATGACTTTATCAAAGTCAGGACTGTAGATATAACTTTTCTTCTAAAAAAATACATATACACTTGATTTATTACTTTTCAATGTTCAAAACTATGCCAATCAGTTTTCATTTTAGCGTTCCGTGGCCGATGGCCAAAAAACGGAAACCTTATACATTCTTTATATCTGCCAGTCTGTACGTCCGTATGTCACAGTCATTTTTTCGAAACTATTATAGCTATGCTCTCGAAACTTGATAAATATTTTTTTATGATATTGGAAGGCAAACAAGCAGACGGATTTCCTAATGGTAAGAAATTCACGTCATGTTATGGCGGCAGGAATAGGTAAGGCGGTGGTACCAATCCGGGCGCTATGAACCGCTTCAAAATTTTCACATAAAACCAAAAAAAAATTGGAGGTTCCGTATACTCAAAATTTTTTTCCATCAAATCTAGAACTGTGAGACATCTATGGATAAGTCTTCCACGATTATATTAAGGTTTCTTCTATCATTTTTTTCTAAACTAAAAAGTTTTCGCGAGAGACGGTGATTTAAAAATGTGTGTACCCTTATAACTTCTAATCTGATTAACTTTCACAGAAAATTTGTTTGAAGGAGATCTAGTAATTAGTTTTTTTAATAGGTGCACCAACACCTAAAATAGTTGTGCTTCACTGTCAACTGATGTGATGTAGTTTAGAATCTCGCCTTACAAGCATTTTAAAACAATGTCTTTAATATAATGAATCCGCGCAATTTCAAAAGTTAAATCTAGACTACAGTAGTAATAAAAAAAATCAACTATAGGATCTTTTATATTAGGTTGCTGCTACGGAACCCTTCATGGGCGAGTCCGCCTTGCCCTTGACCGCTTTACTGTCTGTAGTATAGGCGACTTTTATAACATTAAAATAAAAGAAGTGTTAACATTATTTTAATAATTGCAGTGCATTGAAAATATGATAAGTCCCATATGCGTATGTAAAGTATTGTTATAAGTTATTATGTTGAGACCGAATCAAATGGTAATATTTTCATGTTAAGCTTTCTGCCCATAAGTAACGGTAAATATGGTTACAGCATTGAAATAACTGGCTTACTAAAATCACCGTATCCATTGCTGCCGCTATCAACGTCTGTTAGCGTTTTGTTTTGGGAGGTTAGTAATAAAAACTTACAGCTTACCATATACACAACTGCGTCATTTACGGACGGTATGTATTTAATACCAGAGATTCTACCATCCCTGTGTTGATCCGGGCTCTTTTGCAGAATAGACTATCTGCCTTCCTGTGCCAGGCAGCTCGTAAAAGGTGAGCATAGGCTTACCGTCACTACCACCGTGACATCTGACTAGGTGGTAGAGTCTTGCAGCTACTCGCCCGGATTGGTACCACCGCCTTACCTATTCCTTCCGCCATAATGTCAGTGCTTCCCGTTGACGTGTTCTGGTTCAGAGGGTAAGGTATCCGATAAACTTACTTTTGGTCGAAGCCTAACATCCCGGCCTAAAGTTGGCAACGCAACATTATCACCTTTGGTGTCTCTAGGCGGCGTGAATTTCTTACCATCAAGGAATACGAATTTGGATGGTTGGATAATATAACGAATATTGCCTCAATCATACTAAAAACTAAAAGAGTCCTAAAAATTAGATTATTGCAAAAATAACGACAAACACTACTTCTATTCAAATATTTTTAGTCATGCAGCGAGTTCTTTAGGACCGCCTTAATAATATTAATACTCCGTTAACAGGTATTAAAATGTAATGAAACAAATATGTCGCCATTTGTCCGAAAACAAAGTTCACGAAATGGTCACAATAGTACAGGTAGTGCAATTTGATTCAATTAACGTGAAGTAGTGTTACCTTGCCTAATTAGAGTAACCCACAAACTGTGGGCTAAAGGGAAATTAAAACTGCATGCACATTTACTTGTTTTGGATGTTTCAGGTTGTTAGAAATTGTTAAAATGGTACCTATATTAACATTGGTAGCAGCGCATGGATGAAGATTAACTATTTGATTTCCAAAAGATATAAATGAGAAAGTGGTAAATGATTTTATTTTATAGCTAGCAATAGCCACTATTGATCAGCTTTATTGAGCATATCAAGCTTTTTATGAATCAATTTGACTATCGCATTCGTGATTATGAACATTGCTTGATTGGCATTCCAAATGTAATTTGGACTACATAAAACGGGTTTAAATCCAAAACAAGCGTCAGTATATTTTCAACTTCAGACACAAGTCCATTCTATTCTAGATGACATGCTACTAAAAAGTTTTACTCTGTTATTGTATACGACAAATCATTTATTACGCGCAGAACAATGTATGCTCTTAATGCTAATATTTCGCTTCTAAAAAAAATTTAACTTGTAGGAGACAGCTTGCAGCTTCAATATTCGAATGCTGAGAATTAAATGTACTACCAACACGAACTTAAGGACTTAATTGGTCACATAGTTGGTAAACTAACTTAATGATTTTGTAGGAAAACCAAATTAAGATAAACCTGAAGTAAGCGCTTAGTACTCTATGGGATCACTTCTCTATGGGAAATTTTTTGCTTATGTATAGACTTACTACAAAAGCGACTTCTACTTGCTCTCAAATACCTCCGCTGCAAGATAATTAAGAACCCAATGAGAACAATGTTTAACCATACTGACAAGACGCTTCGTTTACAAGAAGTCGGAATGTTATATCTTTTGCATGGTTAAAGTTTTCAACTACCACACTCTCGAAACGAATTCCACCGATAAGAGCACTGATGCTATAGAGATATAATTAGATAAGATCATTTTAATGAATTCATCATCATCAAAAAATCATAATTTAGTCATGATCAAGATGATAGTGACAAACTTTTTGAAGGTGGTCGGAAGGAAGGCAGAGAACAGCAAGAAGTACTATAATAAAATCTCGGAACTCCTTAGAGTCATAAACTCTTAAACGTGGGAGATGAGATAAATGAACCGCCAGAGTTCACGGAAGACTGCTCGTGAATGGGTCGTCCCACATTGTTCTGTCAGTTCAGACAAAGCATTACCTGCGATTAACCGGCGCCACTCATTATAATTAACTAGGCGTTTAAGACTGCCCATTCATTAGAAGTTACGACTTTTGTTGTGCCTAATTTAATTACTTGTATGACAATTTACTTTAAAGAATTTCAATGTTTATTTAACCATATTATATGGTTCTTGATCAGTGTGTGTATATCTTTAGACTATATCTAAAACAGATAAGTTTACTGGAAATATTTTTAAACCAAAACACAATTTTTAGACTTTTTTCGACTTGTATACACAGCATTGCAGCTATCAATCCTCTATATTGTGTTACAAACGTTTATGTGGAGCTGTGTCTAGGTTTGTATATTATTAAAACATTCATTTTTTGTGTATAAGAAAAATAATTTCGATTAGATTTTATAATAGATTGCAACTTAAAGTTAACACAAAATTTGTAAAATATTGGCATTTAATAAGGCGCATAAATCACATGCTCAATTTAAATTTAAAGTATACTTAAATTGTACAATGTGTATACCTAACACAATTGTCGTAATGGGTATTAATTATATTTTTTTTTCTTGAATGGCTAATTTGTATTTGCTAACCTCGCGGTTTTTACAACTTCACCGGGCTTTATGGGCCGAGCAGAATGCTCAGCTCTGCTAATTATAAATATAAGAATATACTTGTTAAATAAAAAATGCCAGCTACAAAACATAGTTTTTAGTTGATGATAGAATAAATGAAATTTGCCTGTAATTTAATTCGTACTAGCTGATAATAAACTATAGATGAAGACATAAAAACCAGGCAAGTTAAAAAACTAGATATGGTATATTAATACGTGTTTTCGTATCACCATAGTATTCACATGTATTAATATGTATTTATTGTGTTAATAAATAAGCTTTTAAAGCTTTCAAAGATTTTTTTATGATATTGGAAGGCAAACAAGCAGACGGATTTCCTGATGGTCAGAAATTCATACCGCCTAGAGTTACCAAAGGTGGTAATGGTGCATTGCCAACCTGAGGCCGGGATGTTAGGCCTCGAGCAAAAGTAAGTTTACCGGCTACCTTATCCTCCAAACCTGAACACGTAACGACGATATGGCAGCAAGAATAGGTAAGGCGGTGGTACTAATCCGGTTGAGTCGCTGCGAAACTCTACCAGCTACTCAGATGTCGTGGTGTTATTGACAGTAAGCTTATGCTCACCTTTTACGAGATGCTTGGTAGGAAGGCAGATGGTCTGTTCTGCGAAGGAGCCCGGACCAACACTGGGATAAGCTGATTATTTAACAGTAATCAAGTAATGTGTCATTAGTTTGTGGAAAATTTGGTATATTCACGTCCTAGACTAGTCTGAAATACACACATAAGATCAACAATTTTAAAAAAACTGCACCTATTTAAGTTGTAGAACTGAAAATCAGACAGATAAAAAAGAATAAGATATCATAAAAAGAAAAAGGACGTATAAAAAAAAGAAAAAGTAAATCGTTGAATTTAAAAATAAAATAAAGAAAAAAAACATAAAAAAGATCTCCGATTAATGTTGGAGGACAACGTGAATTAAAAAAAATACGCATTAGAACTATTGATTTATATCATATCTACATAGTATAAAAAATGTCGCTTAAGAAAAATTTATTAAAGGTGAAGCTTGATTTGTAACAAAATAGAGGTTTATCCAACCGTTAGAAGCTGGGACGAGCTGTTAGTAATCTTAAAAGCATATAGTTTGCTAGCTTTGAGTTTGCAAAAGCAGAAATTCCCTCAAATAATACGAATTATTCCTACTTCACAAATTACTTTCAACAATATAATTACCAGGAAAACGTGAACTTGTTAGTAAGAATAACAGAAACTAATTACTCCATATCATGTTCATGTGAATATAAAAGACATAAGAATAATTTTAACTTTCGCCAAGTCAACAAGGATCTTGTGAGAAATCTAATTAATTCCTCATTAGACGTCTAAAATTTGAATATATTCTCTAAACTTCTTCAAAGATTCTCTCATTATTTTCTCATTAGCCTAAATGTCGTAGCGTTTATGACAAGCTTTATCACGGTAATAAATCGACTCACAGGTGGTCTGACTTGTCACTAGACTTAAAGTTTAAATTCGGATATGATTGCGGACGTCTAATGGGAACATTATTTTCATATACGCCATTTTCATTATGCACTATTTTAATTAGTTCTCGTCTTTTGTTAATGAAGAATGAATGATTTAATTTAAAAATACCCGGTGTGCAAGACTTCTTACGTAATAGTATGCTTTTAATGGTATTGAGAAGATTTCAAGTAACCAGAATTCTTAATTTCAGCAGCACGAATTCCATTTGTTTGTTTGCTTTACTAGATTATGAATATACAATCCTAATGTAAAAAAAAAACAATAACTCCTTACAAAACCTAGCATCTTCGCAATCGTATATACCTGAAGTAGGTAAAACACGACTAACCTGAAATATATCGCCCACCGGACACATATTCAATCCCAGCCGACGCTGTTTTTATTTAAAATTAAAAAAAAATTCTATTGCTTGCCCAGGAGATTTAACCCGGAACCTCGTGAAGTCAAATCCAATACAGGACCGCTAATCTACAGAAGCGACAAAACATATTCGTAATGTAGCTTGCAACTATTTTGATCATGTTAGCTTTCATACAGAGAAAACCGCATCGAAACCGATCCATTCTATTGGAATACAATACTCGTTACGGTAATAGATATAGGATAGGAAATGGATTCCTACTGTGAGTGCCACGTGTTTTTTTTATGGTAATGGAAGGCAAATATGCAGACGGATTTCCTTATGTTAAGAAATTCACGCCGCCTAGAGACACCAAAGGTGGTAATGGTGCGTTGCCAACTTGAGGCCGGGATCTTAGATGTAGAGCAAAAGTAAGTTTACCGGCTATCTTACCCTCCGAACCGGAATACGTCAATGGCATGCATTGACGTTATGGCGTCAGGAATAGGTAAGGCAGTGGTACCGATCCGGACGAGTCGCTGCAAGACTCTACCACCTAGTCAAATGTCATGGTGTTAGAGACGATAAGCCTATGCTCGCCTTTTACGAGCTGCCTGGAAGGAAGGCAGATGGTCTATTCTGCGAAGGAGCCCGGACCAACACGGGGATAATCTAATATTCTACACGAAAGAATCGGACCGACACGGAGAATTCTAGGGAGGCGACTCTAACCAAGACGAGGATAATCTAGGCTAATTTCGAGAATCGAAAATTATTCGAACTCAATACGAAAGCGCACCTAGCGATCAATTTTAGAATCCCAACAAGCATTGGCCCTGGACGGGTGCCAAACTTCCTAAAGGTGCTGATAGACTTGAAATCGAATCATTCATGCGAATTTTACATCACAAAAAAATGACGAGAACATTTTAGCGAGCATACTATCGAGCGTTCTTGAGAACAATCTAGCAAGCATTGCTTTGAGCTTTTTGCCGAGCCAAGCTTCGATCATCGAAAGTTGCCGTGAAGAATATTTTTTAGCGAGCATCGACTAGGGCGTTCGCTAGAATGCTCATGAAAATGTTCGTAGCAAAGTTTGGCTCTATGCTTGGCTTGGCTCGTTGTTCAGTTCGACAAATATAAAAACGGCGAATGCTCGATGTTCTGTTACAAGTGAATGCTGAAGTCTATCAGCACCTTAAGGATAAAATTTAATACGAACTCCAGTCTCCACTGAATATTTATTTATGATAATACCTAATGATTTATAGTCAACGATTTTTGCTAATGATTTTCCTTTGTATATCCCCAGATTAAATTCGACAGTAACGAATTGGTGCTGTATTTTCAGTGAATTCTGAGAGTTTCGTCAAATTTGGAAATGCTCTCCTGTTTAAACTAGATTTATCCAGTTTAGTCTGGCTAAAAGCTGTAACGTTGTATTTGTTAATGTATCTGCGTATGTGTGAATCTATTTCATATGTATAACTGGCTGTTGCCCGCGGCGTTGCCCGCGTGGTCCCACAGGAACATTATTTCGGGATAAAAACTATGTTTTGTGTAAATTCAAGTTGCCCTCTATGTGCACCAAATTTCATGAAAATTGGTTAAGCAGAGTTTTGGGTGAAGGAGTAACAAACAAACAAACAGCCAAACTTTTGCATATATATTATTAATAGGATTAAAATGTGAGCGTCTGTCGACCAATCTTTAAGTTATCCACCGACATTGATTTTGTAGATATTTGCCGTGGAAATAGTAGAAGACTTACAAAATTTAATATAAGCAATGAGTGTTTAACACCGTCTTTAATTTCGTGATGCTCGGCCTCGGTTTAAAGCGGTCGATTCTAATAGATAGTTTAGTTACCCGCGGCATTAGAAGTTGTCCGCGGTCACAATAGAAGATAACCCTTTTTTTATTCTTTTTGACTGTCCAGAGAATAAGAACACGGGTCTGGCGATGGTATGACATAGGGAACAACCGTGACTTATGTACACCTAAGATGTTATAGGTGCGCCGCTGTCCTGTAGCCGAAATATTAGAATCTGTTGTGCCCATTTACCTGCTACCCTACCCTCCGAACCGAAAGATGATTGAGAAATTTTGTCAGCAGAAACAGGTGAGGATGTGAATCCCTACAAGGGCAAGTTTTATAGGGATAAAAATTTGTCCACACACTCTCTAGTTTTCAAAGTATTTTCATATTAGTACATCAAGTATACAATTCGTGGTGACCACTCCATCACCCGCTGATTGTGATTTAGAAATTAAGGTTATATATACATACCCATATCCCCGTAGAGGTAGGCAGATGTACAGCCTGGGCATCCACGATTAGTCAAATAACCAAATCCTACAATGTGAAAAGTAGTAAGTCTACCGCTTACCTTGCACTTATCCAATAAACAACGCCTTTTTAATAGGATTAGTGGTGGCCCATTGGTCGAAATTCGACCATAATCAATTTGAATATCTTGTTGATAAGAACGCCATCTTCATTTCTCAAGACCAACTACTTTGTTTTCAAACTTTTTAGTGCACTGTGATGTTTTAGTGATCTGTGATCTTTTATCGTTACCATCAATATATTTGTTTGTTTGTGTCAAATGCATGGTAGTTTAATGCATTAAATCAATTAATAAAACATTAGTTTTATTAATTGATTTAATGTACTTTATAAGCATTATTTTTGAAAAATATAAGTGTTCTGCACTTCTCCTACACATAAACTGTGTGCCATAAAATTTGGCATAAATATATTAACGTTATTATATTCTGTATTAATATATAGATAATTGAAAAAGTATATTTTCGTTAAAATATACTTTTTCATTGGTCGCCTCTGTGGTCTAGCGGTCCGGGTGTTGGACTTGACTGCATGAGGTCCCGGGTTCGAATCCCGGGTCGGCCAACAAAAAAGAAAATTGGATATTTCCAATTTTCTAATAAAAAAATGTTGGTTGGGATTGGAAATGTGCCCGGTTGGCGATAGGCTTGCCACCTATCACATTGTGGGACTTAGTGTCTTCGGCAAGTTGTGGGTGCCTTGGTTGCACCTCTGCCTACCCCTTCGGGCATATGGGCGTGAAGATACTTGTTTTTTATATTTTCGTTATATTGACCTACCCTGGGATGGAACCCGGGAGCTTATGACGAGAAGATTAACTCCGGAACGCTAGCCTACAAAGGCGGTAAAACAGTCAGTCATAGCAAGATGCTATAGTGTTTTCCAGCAGATAATACTCCTCAGCTTTACCTGCGACAAACAGCATCAGCGCTTCCCATAATTACTTTTCGTGGTAGAGATTGGGGTGTCCAAACTGCAAAAGACCCGCAGGCTTGGCTTACATTCTGATTGTAAGGTAGTGGAAACATCAGTATAATCTACTAGCTGCTACCTGCGGCTTCGCCCGCGTTTTCACAGAAACCCGGTGTGCAATCGGGATTAAAAATAGCCTATATGTTAATCCAGGTCACAATCTATCTGTCTTCCAAATTTCAGACAAATCCGTTCAGCCATTCGAGCGTGAAAGAGTAACAAACATCCATACTTACAAACTTTCGCATTTATAATATTAATAGGATAATAGGATGATATCTACATGCAACAGTTGAATTCTTAACATCATAAGAGCTGCCTATTTGTAGATATTTACATAAAAAACATATTAATTTTAGATTTGGTTAAAATGTTGACAAATCATAACCATACGATGAAGACGTTTTTATTGAAACGTCAGGATATCTTTGATGTACTCGATGGAAAAAACAGTGTAATTTGTGAATAAAACCATATCATACTAATGAGAATTCTAATTTTGAAATCAAAGAAAATAATCCACATTTTGTGTTCTTATTAAAATTAAATTATACAAAGAACATAACATTCTTTAACTAATTTCAATATATACAATACGATACAGGGTAAAAAAATACCTGAATGCTTTTTAATATATTCGTTGTACACTAGATAGCATTTCAAGTGTATTGGTATTAAGTATATATGTTATATGTTAATTTATATGTATGCACAAGTAAAGAGTATCTTATATAAGTAAAGAGCATCGCTAGTCTGACATTAACAGTGTTACTACAAAAAATTAATGACACACACAAAAGCGCTCAGTGAACAAGTGTTTTACTAAACACTGTCTAAAGTCGGATTTTTAACCAATAACTTAATTTAAATTGTTTCTACCAATCTAGGCGTCTAAAAATTGATTAATGGTAAAGAAAGGTCTCAATGTTTTTTTTGTGTTTCTGATTGAACATTTTACATGGTACATAACGATAATAATAACAAAATAATGAAAAACGTGATTTTAGCTTTATTTTTTATTTCAGAAATGCGTTTCACTAAACCCCGGTTTATTTTCAAGTTTGACCAATGTTCACATAAGTTGGGGACACTATATAAGAATAAGAATCCATAGACGTAACATATGATCATAATACGTCCATCTAAGAGTCAGACTGAGAATGAATAGTTCCAGACCGTGTTTGTCCGGGTTCCTTTGCAGAATATTTGAAATAAATATAATCCCTACTTTTTAGTCGTCGCCACGGTTCATGTTACAGGACCGAAGTATCAACAAATAAAATAAAATCTTGAGTGCTCTGTAAAAATATCAACATATTAACATTTATTATAGTCGTCTCTGTGGTTTAGCGGCTTAGTTGTTAGACTTGACTGCATGAGATCTCGGGTTCCATTCCCGGGTCGGGCAACAAAAATAAAATTGGGTTTTTCCAATTTTCTAATGAAATAAACGTTGCTCGGGATTGGATATATGGGCCCGGTTTTTTTTTATAATATTGGAAGGCAAACAAGCAGACGGATTTCCTGATGGTAAGAAATTCACGTTGCCTAGAGACACCAAAGGTGGTAATGGTGCGTTGCCAACCTGAGGCCGGGATGTAAGGCCTCGAGCAAAAATAATTTTACCGGCTACCCTATACCCTCCGAACCAGAACATAAAGTTTGGTGAATTTGCGAAAAATCGCAAGATTAGCAACAAGTTAGTCATTAAAAAAAAAGTCATGACGTTATGGCTACAGGAATAGGTAAGGCGGTGGCACCAATCCGAGTGAGCCGCTGCTGAACTCTAACACCTAGTCAGATATCACGGTGTTAGTGACGGTGAGCCTATGCTCGCCTTTTACGAGCTGTCTGGCAAGGAAGGCAGAGGGTCTATTCTACAAAGGAGCCCGGACCAACACGGGGATAGATTTGCCAAGTAACGTATAAAGTGACAGACTTTACATGTCACTTAGTGTCTTCAGCTAGTCGTGGGTGCACTGGCTGTGCCTCTGCCAACCTCTTCGGGGATTTGGACGTGAAGATGATTTTTTATTAACATTTTAATTTATTAATTGTGGCCCCAGTATAGGACTTGACTTCATGAGTTTGGATTTAATCCACTGGTCGGGCAACTATACGAGGGCCAAACTGAAAGTTTTTAGAACTGGCAACTTAAAAGCATTATATTAAAAAAATAAGTTTAAATTTTGAAAATAGAAGTATTTAACAATAATATTGAGTATTCATTTCATTCATTTGTCATTTGTTTTACGATTTGGCGGCATTTTGAAAATTGTCTGTGCACGTCAGAATGAATTTAAGCCGAGAAAATTTTCGTGCAATGATTTTTTAATACTTTCGATGTCATATAAGTCAACAAGAAAGTTATGATAGACTTCGATTGGCTTTTCACGATGAAGCCCCATCTCGTGCCACAGTTTACAACTGCTTTAATGAATTCAAACGTGGTCGAACTAATCTCACCGATGATTTGCGTGAGGGACGGCCTTCTACAGCGACGACTGAAGACAATATAAGTGTTGTGCGGCGTATGATAGAGACTGACAAAAGAGTGACCTATCAGCAGATTCGGACAAGTCTAGGCATAGGTATGAGTCAAGTGCACAAAATCCTCCATGAACATTTAGCGGTCAGGAAGCTTTGTGTCTGCTGGATACCGCATAATTTGACCGAGGCTCAAAAACTCCGCCGTGTTGATTGGTGCCGAGAAATGATCCAAAAATTTAACGGAGGTGACTCAAATGCTGTGTTCGACA
>NJDC01002307.1:157559-172167 GCA_002245475.1 Calephelis virginiensis
ATACAAAGGACATATCATTCTTTAACTAATTTAAATATATACAATACGATACAGGGTAAAAAAAAATACCTGCCTGCTTTCAAATATGTCCGTTGTAAACTAGAATTATATATAGCATTTCAAGTATATTGATATTAAGTATATGTTATGTTATATGTTAATTTATATGTATGTACAAGTAAAGAGTATCTTGTATAAGTATAGAGCATTGCTAGTGTGACATTAACAGTGTTACTACAAATAAAGTGTTTTACTAAACACTGTCTAAAGTCGGATTTTTAACCAATAACTTAATTTAAATTGTTTCTACCTATCTAGGCGTCTAAAAATTGTTTAAAGGTAAAGTAAAGTCTTAATGTTTTTTTGTGTTTCTGATTGAACATTTTAAAGTATCTTCACGCCCATATCCCCGAAGAGGTAGGCAGAGGTACGACTAGCCGAAGACACTAAGTCCCACAATGTGATAGGTGGCAAGCCTATCGCCAACCGGGCACATTTCCAATCCCGACCAACATTTTTTTTATTAGAAAATTGGATTTTTCCAATTTTCTTTGTGTTGGCCGACCCGGGATTCGAACCCGGGACCTCATGCAGTCAAGTCCAACACCCGGGCCGCTAGACTACAGAGGCGATTGAACATTTTACATGGTACATAACGATAATAATAACAAAATAATGAAGAACGTGATTTTAGCTTTATTTTTTATTGACATTTCATAAATACGTTTCACTAAGCACCTGTTTATTTTCAAGTTCGATCAATGTTCACATAAGTTGGGGACACTATATAAGAAAAAGAATCCATAGACGTAACATATAATCATAATACGTCCACCTAAGAATCAGACTGAGAATGAAGAGTTCCAGACCGTGTTGGTCCGGGTTCCTTTGCAGAATATTTGAAATAAATATAATCCCTACTTTTTAGTCGTCGCCACGATTCATGTTACAGGACCTAAGTATCAACAAATAAAATAAAATCTTGAGTGTTCTGTAAAAATATCAACATATTAACATTTATTATAGTCGTCTCTGTGGTTTAGCGGCTTAGTTGTTGGACTTGACTGCATAAGATCTCGGGTTCCATTCCCGGGTCGGGTAACAAAAATGAAATTGGGTTTTTCCAAATATCTAACAAAACAAACGTTGCTCGGGATTGGATATATGGGCCCGGTTTTTTTTATGATATTGGATGGCAAACAAGCAGACGGATTTCCTGATGGTAAGAAATTCACGCTGCCTAGAGACACCAAAAGTGGTAATGGTGCGTTGCCAACCTGAGGCCGGGATGTAAGGTCTCGAGCAAAAATAATTTTACCGCTTACCCTATACCCTCCGAACCAGAACATAAAGTTCGGTGAAGTTGCGAAAAATCGCAAGATTAGCAACAAGTTAGTCATTAAAAAAAAAGTCATGACGTTATGGCTACAGGAATAGGTAAGGCGGTGGCACCAGTCCGAGTGAGCCGCTGTTGAACTCTACCACCTAGCCAGATGTCACGGTGTTAGTGACGGTGAGCCTATGCTCGCCTTTTACGAGCTGCCTGGCAAGGAAGGCAGAGGGTCTATTCTACAAAGGAGCCCGGACCAACACGGGGATAGACTTGCCAAGTGACATATAAAGTGACAGACTTTACATGTCACTTAGTGTCTTCAGCTAGTCGTGGGTGCACTGGCTGTGCCTCTGCCAACCTCTTCGGGGATTTGGGCGTGAAGATGATTTTTTATTAACATTTTCATTTATTAATTGTGGCCCCAGTATAGGACTTGACTTCATGAGCTTGGATTTAATCCACTGGTCGGGGAACTATAAGGAGTAGTGTTTTTGAAGTGAAAACTTCTTTAACGGCGTTGCGCACTTTTTTTAGAATGGGTAAAAACTTCTAAACTCGCGTCAGGACACGTGACCTGATCGAAAATTCGTAAGACGGCGCAGGGCGCTTGCGCTTGTGTTGTCATGTTTGTGTACGATAGTACAATATATTAATATTGTATTCAACCACATAAATAATAGTACATTCATACTGATAATTAAAGCAATTCGTGCAAAATTATTTCTTAACCATTCCAAAATATCAAAAATGCAATACGTTAATATTCAAGTGTTCACTTTTGCTGGCACTCCCGGAGTGCAACCCGTATTTTTTTCTTAATACTCTAATAAAAACAACGTTGCCTGGGATTGGATATGTGCCCAGTCGGCGATAGACTTGCCTCTTATTACATTGTGAGATTTAGTGTCTTCGGCTAGTCGTGGGTCCTGGGTGAGCTTTTAAAAGAGTTTGGCTGTGTTTTTGTCAGTTTCGATTTATATGGACGGCACTACCCCAAAGCTTGTTGACTAGTTTGTATGTCTAATTCATAGACCAACGTCTCGTCGACACCAGTGTTAATGCGTTTTATGAATGTTGGGTCGGAATTGACTCGGACATGTTACCTCTGCGACTCTCATGAGATTGAGTTGCTGAACAACTACAATGCCAAGAACAGATACACACACGCATGCGCACACACACAAAAACGTGCGCGCGCGCGTTAAACTTATATCACCCGTCGTTTTTCGTCTAGGACTAAAAATACGCATTTATAAGTTCCAACGACTCAAGATTCACAGAACGCATTTGAAAAAAATTCAAATGGGTCAACCGGAAAGCACATAAGGAACAACCAAAAAAATATTAAAATTAATTTATCCAATAAAAAGTTCTGAGGTAACGCATAAAAATAACAATCTAACTGAAAATCCCTTTTTAAGTCAGTTGAAAAACCCGAATATAAAAATAACTTATTATTACCCAAATTGCAGCAACATAAAAACTCTGTGACAAATGGTAAAAAACATTAAGTTTAATGGAGGCCCTCAGAAACTTTTCTCGTACCGAAATTGGTAACGTAATTTTTGTTTGAGCTGGAATATTAAAAGTTTTCCTTAATCCTTTACACATGTCGAAGTCATCAGTAACATAATTTTAAGTTACAGTTTTGGGACTATGTTTGCTTTTATATCTTTTATATTTTTGTATTACATCTCGTTGGTCGAGGGGTCGTACAGAGTCTACACCATGAGTCGGTATAGATTGCGTGCGGTAAGTAACTTGTCGAAATCTATGACACTTTGGTCTAAAACATATTTCTCTTACGGCCAATATTAATAACAATCCTAATCCAGAACTTGCTGTCCAAGATTGATATTTTGATCCATTTTTATGTTACCGCTTGCCCATAACATATCTGTGGACAGGATAAATAGGGCAATTACGTATAGGATAGGCTGGCGGATACGCAGCTATCTAGATTGCTTGAAATCCATCTTTTGAGACACATTATTAACATTGGCCGTTAGTTACCAATAGAGGCGCTGTTCAAAGTTTTCATACAAATAATTTACAGAGACGACAGCGAGTATAGTAAACTTGACAAGCCTTAAATTCATGGTAAGGGCTCAGACTATTTTAACCATAGTAATAAGAACAGGAAACATACAGATCATAAACACTGGTATTTCTGGGCTGGGTCTAATTTATGACATTACACAACAAAAAAGTACATGGCTCTAGTAAGACAAACACCGTGACCTATAGACACCAAACTATAGGCATTATAGTTGCTTCTCTGTACCCTGTCGGCTACCCTATCTCCGGAGGGAAACATCAAAACATGGCACTTATCATTGAAGAGGCAGTGAATCCTTACAAGGGCAAGTTGCTGCACACGACTCGGCCACCAGTTATCGTTAGCGTTAGCTCATACTGAAAATTTTACCAATTTCTTTAGGGTTCCGTACCTCGAAACCGGAACGGAATAAAGAGGAACCCATTTAAGTTTACTTTGTTTCCCATCCGTCCTTCTGTTAAGACCTTTTTCTCAAGAACGCGTAGAGATATTAAGCTAAAACGTCTAGTGTTCCAAATTAAAAATCAAATTCTCGAGCCAATGCAATAAAAAAGTAAGTTTGTGCCTCCAATTTTCAGAAATGCTAGGGAATTAAAACCTAAAGTTAGAATCATGAAATTTGGTGTAACGCAATATCTTATAGCAAAGATTAAGGAATAATTGCGAAAACCGTTAACTTTTAGAAATACAATGTAATATTATTAATATCGATGGGTTATCTTTTAATTAAATACCTATAGGTTTGTACGGAACCGTCTTCACGCCTGAACGTGCGAGCCCGACTCGCACTCGGCCGGTTTTTAAGTTATAATCATCAGCCGGAGGACGTCCACTGCTGGACATAGGACTCCTCCAAAGAGCGCCATAAGTCACGGTCACCAGCCGCTTGCATCCAGCGGCTAACCTTGACTTTGACCAGATCGTCAGTCCACCGGGTATTAGGCTGTCCAACACTACGTCCTCCAGTGCGGGGCCATCTGTATTAGTATTTATATATTAATATTATCTTCTTGTTAGCTCTTTATAAACTTAAATACCGCCTACAATATAATTCTATAGATCGTTCAACAAAGATTTAAAGCAAGGACAAAGGCCCCAGACCCCAGTGGAGCTCGTTAATTATGGTACCTTAGATATTCACATGGCCTAACTAAATATGGCTCGTCCACGTAATATACTGGCTCGAAAATTGCTTTCTAGATGGATTACGAAATCCCGCAAATGACAAATTACTACATCCAACACATAAGGTCTACGATTTCAAAGAGCTGGAGGTATTAAACTAAATAACTCGAGTAACCAGTACTATTCCTTACGCAAATATTTTTTATTCCGATAAAACTACAAGGTATTTGTAAAATTAGTATTGATTTAAGGTGGTTTTATATAAATATCCCTATATATTTTATTATATTTCCCCGTGTTGGTCCTGATTAATAATAATCTGACTGAAAATTTCTAGTAAAATAGAAAAAAAACAGTTTGTACTTTATTTTTATCCGTACAAAGTGGTAATAGCTGTAAATGTCAAGCGATACAATTTTTTTTGCCGACCCAGGGATCGAACCCGGGACCTTAAGAAGTCAAGTCCGACGCTGACTACTAGACCACTTAATTTTATTATATATTATACATATTATATAAGCATTCATTAGAAAATAAAAAAAAATATGTATTTTTATTAATTTTGATTGATTTTAGCCCGATTGAAAAGATGAAATGGTATATTTCTCTTCTTTTTCTTTCTCGCGGTTTTTTAACCAAGTATCCCATCAAATTAATTAAAAATGTTTTGTTTTTATTACTCTTTACTAGTTTATAATCGTTGGTTATTACCTGTAGAAAGTTTCAGGGATATAATAATTTAACAGTAATGTTCCAATCATTCGAAATGTCCAAAATGCTTAGGTGGCACCTTAGATTTAGATTGCTCTGCTGTCTATTCAAATATGCTTTATGCACCAGAAAAAGAGAAGTGTTCCAAGTTTGACGTGTCTTTGTGTGTCCGTCTGACTTTTGAACCAGTTTCGATTTTTTTTCGTTCGAAATCTGACGTGATCAATAGGGTTCTTAGCTACATTGCAAATAGGTTTAGTCAGGGGAACCTATTGATTTTTTAAATTTCATGGTTATACGCAAGTATATCAGAGATTTATATAGAAGACCTGCTCAATATGCTATTGGTATCGGTGGCATTTTATCTTGTTTTGATATTTTTGCTATCTTACATCATAATTACATAATGGCTTATGTATCACCAGTCTTTGAAATCGATTTTAGAAATCGAGAAACGTAGTCATAAATGATCTTCGTCGCCGTTTCAACCCGTGACAGAAAAAGATGAGTGTTTTAAGTTTGATGTGTCTATGTATGCGTGTGTGTTTTTATGTGTGTATGTCCGTGCGTACGTGTGTACGTGCGTGCGTGACACGATACCTGATCGGTTAGGTCATAGGTTGACTGGTAACACATAACATAAAAAAAAAACTACGATTAACGTAGCTAATTAACTAATTAAAAAAACCTATTTCGATCATCTTAACTTTCAGATATCAGTTGATTTATCTACAAATAATGTTGCCACAGACAGACATACACAAAAAAACACACACACATACGAACTTGTCAAACTTATAACACCTCTCTTTTATCATTGAAGATGAAAAAGTCTTTCTTAATTTTTTTAGTAACTTAACCGATGCGTGGCTCTTACCAGCTATTTGGCAGGAAATCAATTGGCTTGTATTCTTCAATGGAGCTTAAGATCAATACGTTTATCTAGAGGCGTAGGTCTCTATTTTGTATTAGGTGTTTCTAAGGTTATACAGACGTTGTCCCGTTTTAATTTTAAACGTTGAATTCGATTTTAACCTTCTACTGGTGACATGCTATTTATATAACATAACTTGTGACGTCCGGTCTGACAGGCCGCTGCCGTATTTTGCTAATAATATTAAAATTATTTATGTTAGCTTACTTCAGTGATTACGTAGGGTTTAATAAGATGTCAAAGAATAAATAAAAGTAGTTTTTTTTTATGTTTTTCCTTGAATTTTTACTAATTATATTTTAATCATGACTTACTTATACTCTGTAATCACAAAATCAGACTTCAACTTAAAATTACCATTAAAATATCAATAATCAACACATTTTTTAAAATTTCAACTTTTTTTATAAAATTGAAACATAAATCAACTCAAAATAAACAAAAAATCTCTTCTAAAGATAAAAAAATAAAAAATGACAATGGTTGAAGTTTCATAATTTTACAGACAACTATTGCATAGTTGTTTTGCACATTGTAGGCAAACATGATTTTCACAAGAAGAACATTTATAATTTGATTTACGTTTTAATTTGGGAGGGCAAGTAGCACAAGTTTTTCGTGTTTTCTGAATATTTATCGAGGACATCTTCAGCTTCCGAATCACTAGAGTCTTCGTTGCCCAGCCAATCTTCAATTTTTCTACTAAAACAACAGACGTACACTGTTTTGATGTACTTGGTCGCACATTTTCACTCTCCGTTAACTTACGTTTCTTTCTTAAAGACTTGGAGCAATCCATTTTAAGCAGAAACTTCAAAAAACATATTAATTCAGTTGCGCTTCAGAAGTGGAAAAAATCTCGTAACAGGTGACATGCGGTCTCACAGGCCGCTGCCGAACTTTAAATCGATCTAACTTACCTATTTGGGCTCCGCTGACGTGACTATCCCCCTTTACGTCGCAGGCGCAACTAAACTCGAAGCTACTGAGAGACTCATGCAGGGGAAGTGCGGGTAAAGGGGTAAAACAACGTTTCACTGACACTGAGCGGTCCGTGAGACCGCATGTCACCAATAGAAGGATAATCAAATAAAATTTATATTTTGGGTCAGTTTCCTTGAATTCTGTAATGTTCCGCTAAACTTAGTTTTTTATTCTTTCATAGGAACCTTCTCCTAATATTCATTTATCGAAAATGGAATTTTTGCAAATGGAATTGAGAAGAAAAAGAGAATTGGAAGAGTGCTACCCAAATAACTAAGTCTTTGAAAAAAATTAAGCTGTTATAAAATCCGTCAAATATTACCAGATATCAGGTAATTGCCTTAAAATAATAGTATTTTAGAGAACATGGTCTACGGCAATGAATTGCTACTGTGTTATTGTCTAGAGTTTATTAAAATTGTAATTCGTTAATTGCAATAAATAAATAAATCGCAAAGGGGTTTGAACCTTTGTGGCTTAGTCAACCGCCGCCATTTTGTTTTTTTTTTAAATGGCGGCGCACGATAATTTCTATAAATATGGATAGGAGATACTTGTACAAACAAAAAAGTATCAGAGTTAACATATCCTAAAGCGTCACGTTACAGAGATTTTTAGAAGAAAAGATCGATGGCGAGTACTTCAATTATCTTGTAGAAACAATATATTGAATTGAAAGCCTCTAAGCACAACTTAGTTGGTCGTTGCTAGTTACCACTCTAACGACAAATAACCTACCATCAAGCGATTTAGTGTTTCGTTACGAGGTCGTTTAGAAACACTCAGGGGGAGTAATCACTATCCCCTTCTAAGTTAGTCCGCCTCCATCTTATACTACATCATCACTAATCATCAGGTGAGATAGTGGTCAAAGGTAAACTTGTTAACAAATAAAATATAAATATTATTTATGTATTTTTATTATATAAATTTAAAATAAATGTATATGGTCGTAATATACAGTATTTTATATTCATACAAATGTATTTTTATTTTTAGCACTTGCCCTGTGCTTGGGATAGATTTCTATAAATTTTAAAGAAAGAAAAAATTTCGCCCCAGACAGGATTTGAATCTGAACCTTTCGTCTCAAGCCGACGAATGCTCTAACCAATTGAGCTACTGAGGATTCAAGTCCCGTGGCGAAATTTTACTATATAATACTAAAAACTATCACCAGATCGAAACGCGGCCACACACTGAGAAGATTAGGCAAGAAACTCAGCGGGCTGTCTTTTTTCCTTATTCTACACAAATTAATTAGTAATACATAACACATTATTATTAATAAGTGATTGGTATGAGGAGCAATCAATCCCAAGCACTCTTATCCGATAGATATTCAGCAATGGTATAGTAACCTATTATATACAATTTCACTTTGACACATTTTTAAGTTTATTTAATGGCAACAATCAGGAAGTTTATTGTAAAAGCGTATACATTGGCCTAAGAAAGAATGGCTTACTCTGTGGAGACGAGACATATGCACATCAAGATTGTTTTTATTCCTAGTATTCACACAATTTTTATCATAATTTCTTTAAAATGTACGCGAATTCTTCTAGATTCTAGGGTTTTTTTTAGATTGCAATATGGCAAAGGACAAACAAACACTACTAGTTGTTACGTCGAACCTCGTTCCGCCCGTTCAGTTTATACGTGAAAAATTAAAATGTCGTTTTTCCTAGTTTCTTCGCTGTTGTAAGGGATAAAATGTTCCTCACGTCCTTCTTCCGGTTCTATGCTACCTATCTATCAATTTTCAGCCTGATTGGTTTAACTACAACGACTGATTCATCTTTCATATTTCTTTCTTTTTATTGTTTTTCAGGAGTATTCTTCTATTCGGGGCGAAGACAAATCCAACGAATCAAAAACCATGAAACTTGGTTTAGCAGATCTCGAGTTATAAGTATTGTAACAAACCAGACTTTCTTTTACGTAGGTCACACTATAAGTTTTGCGTAACTTAAAAAACAACATGTTATGACCAAAATATTATGTTTATTGGTTTTCAAAATAATTACTTTTACATTATAAATATTTTTTCATGCCATTGAATCATTTTTAAAAACAGGAGGAGCACAGATCTCAAGGCATGTTTTCTACGTGCTAATTGAACGCTATCACTGCCTGAGAATGAGTGACGAGATGTACTTTTTCGGAAGCTAAAAATGACTTTGTTTTGTTGGCCGTGTGTGAAGAAGCGTTATCGTGGTGTACAAGAATATGGCTTTTAGGTCGTTTTTCGCGAAATTTTTCTAACACCCAGGGTAAACAAATAGTAGAATACCACTCGGCATTAGTACTATTTTGATCTTCAAGAAGAATTGTACAGATGGGACTCGTATCTGAAAAAAAATCGCAATCTTTTTCTACCAACGTTTTTCGCCTGTCTCACTTTTGTTGGCCTGTTCTCATTTTCAAACACAATAGGTGTTGCATTGCACAAGATTGCTATTTTTTTGGGTTCAAAACAATAAATACATGTTTCGTCTCCTGTGACAATGTCACAAACAGCATTAGAATGTCCGTGGTCGTACTTCAGTAGCATCTGTGAGCACAATTCCACGCGAGCCCGCTTCTGCTCCGCTGTGTGTTCATAAGGGATCCAACGACAGTAAATTTTCCGAACTTTCAATTCTTCGAGTAAAATTTTCTGAATTTACCTCATACCAATCCCAATAGTCCTCGAATTGTCTCATAGGTGATCCTCGGGTTTTCTTCAATTGACCGCTTAACAGTAGCCACATTATTTTATTTGACGGCAGTTGAAGGCCGCCGCTTACGAAATAGAGTCATGTAAAGAAACTCGACCTCTCTCAAATTCAGCAAACCATCGCCTCACGGTGCTCAAACAAGGTGTTTCTTTCCCAAAAGTATTTTAAAGACGAGCGGAGACAAGTTCTCTTAACTTTTGAAATCATAAAAAATCATTGCTCTAAAATCTTTTTGACTAAATTCCATTTTCAATGCGTACTTATGTAGAAATTTGATGTGTGATAAAAAAAGTAATTGACAAATTATTTCATGCCAATTTTTTTTTATTACTAAAAAGGCTGCAAAATTTTAAAAATACGACATTCGTAATTCAAATAGTTCCGATTAGCTAAAAGTGCAAAACTTTTAGTGTGCCCCATGTAAATAAATACTATATAAAAAGACCAATGGTTTTTTAAAACTTTTCCTATTCTTTAAGTGATTTCTATTAGTTTAACAAATATAATATTTAAGATCACAAAAATAAAAATTATTTCAAATAGGTAGACGTAGATATAGCACTGCAGGCGCGAATCCCTCTCGTGTGTTGACGCACCGCTCGGTAGGTATTTAACTCAAAAACAAATATGAATTAGGCTACTTTACATTACTGTGATTGTGGCGAGACGTTTCTGAGTGCGGCAGTCTGAAAACATTTTTTTTTAATGATAATAGAAGGCAAACAAGAAGACGGATTTCCTGATGGTAAGAAATTCACGCCGCCTAGAAACATCAAAGATGGTGATGGTGCGTTGCCAACCTGAGGCCTGGATGTTAGATCTCGAGCAAAGGTAAGTTTACCGGCTATCCTACCCTCCGAACCGAAACACTTCAACGGCAAGCATTGGACGGCAGGTGGCAGGAATAGGTAAGGCAGTGGTACCAATCCGTGCGAATCGCTGCGAAACTCTACCACCTAGTAGGATGTCACGGTGTTAGTGACGGTAAGCCTATGCTTGCCTTTTACGAGCTGCCTAGCAGGAGGGTAGATGGTCTATTCTGCAAAGGAGCCAATTAATTAATTACCATTACGGGTAATGTATCTTTTTTTTAATACAGATACATGTTTTGTATCCATCTGCTTTCAAAGCAGTACATTCATAAAATCAACATTGATTACACATTTTTGGCTATCGGAAAACAGTATATTTACAAAGGCATATTAAAATACAATATCCAACAACAGTGCCCCACATAAATTTCCCCACAGCCCACAAAAGCCGAAATACAATAAAAATTACGCAAAACAAAAAACCTTTAATCAACTCGCTTCGGAATTCTATTGGTAAAATAATTGTAGATGCTTAAAGAAAAATTTGTAAAGGGCTGTAATGGCTGAGTGAACGGTTCAGGGACACAACGGGGTCGGAATTATTAATTTCACTTCGTCCGATTTTCCTGGCTAAGAGCCTACGCGTAATTTTTCACAAAGAAATTTTTTTTCAAATCTTTCTTCAGTGAGAATGTAGGCGGTTCATTTCGACATCAGGAAGATTGTGTTCTTTGTTAATAAATTATTTTAGATATTATGTTTTGATCCATTTTCCTGAACCGGATCTATTTTCTGTTAGGTTTTATTCGAATGAAATTATTACTCTTTATTTATTACTACTTGTATCAGATCTACGATCATTAAGTTTATTCATATCTACAAACATTTATTATATGTGACAATAAACATCAAAACATACCAATCCTGATGGTATGAGATAACCGTGATCTGACACAATAGATGTTATAGGTGCTGATCCGTGGTGGGTGCTAGACCTATTGTGCACGTACCCTAACTCCGGAGCCGAATTTCATAGAAAAACACATTGATCTAGCTATGATGCAATTCAACAACATTAGTTTTAAGAGACATGTAAATATTTTATTTATTTAACTACGCTTCAAGCACATACAAAAGAAATAAAAATAAAAATCAAACACAGGTCCACTATACTATGCTTTTATCTGTTTATATATCTTTCTACAAAAGTTGTACCATATAAATACATATAAACCCTAAAATTCAGGAATTTAGCAAACAAATGTCTTTCGCCTGGACGCAAGGCAAAAAATTAAAAATCTACACAAAACCAGCTGATGCAAAGTAAATATATCAAGCTCTGAGTATAACATCTCTGTCCCCACATCACCACAAACGCCATCTGCTGAGTATGATTTACTTATCTAAACTTGGTATTGGACTATTACTTACAAAGTTAGTTACATAAGGCTCATAGCAAGCTGGCGTCGGGCCAAGTGATAAGAATGTATTGTGTTTTACATTAGATGTATTGCAAGTACCGGAAATACTGAAAACCACTATACTTTCATCGCGTTTTTAACGGTAATAGGAAAATCCATTAGTCTATCTATTACCATACTAAAAACTGTATTTTTGCTCGAATGATTTTATTTATTGAAATTTTTTAATCTGGAACTGCTTCAAGCGAAACGCGCCATATTTTGTATATATTTACAGGTTTGCAAATGTTTGCTTTCCATTATAAGTTGTGCGTGTGCGTGTTTGTGTGTGTGTGTGTGTGTGTGTGTGTGTGTGTGCGAGTGCGTGTGTGTGTGTGTGTGCGTGTGTGTGTGTCTCTCTCTCTCTCTCTCTCTCTGTGGCTGTTCGCTGTTTTATTAAATAAAAAAAAACACAAACTTAAAAATTAAATAACCTTGTCTAGCAGCTTTTAATCGAAACTTAAATACTATTTGAACAATTTTAATAGTAATTTTGGATAATTTTATATTTAATGGAAGAGAGGAAAAAGCTCCTTGCTTTGAAGTCCTTTATTTTTGAGAGTGTAATTTTAAATCTGCTTAAGTTCTGCCAATCTAATTATGCTTTATTATTTATAAATATTTCACACTCTGCCTACTACAAGGGGAATTGATATAAAGATATATATGTATATGTAAAATGGCCAGTACTTTCAAATATTTCTCTACATTTCAGATTTCAAGTTATTTGTAAAATTTATATTGACTATTACAGGAGTCTGTAATAGTCTATAGGGTATTTCCGGGTCAAATTTCATTTCGATCGGTTCAATAGATTTGACGTGAATCGTGGCCATGAAACAGATAGATATACAGTTAGACAAAAATTCTGTAAATGCTTAAAATGCGTACTGCTGACCCTTATAGTCAGCTGCACTTTTTTTCAAGTGTCTTCTATCTACAGAATCTTCTACAGTTTAAAATATGGATTTTAGATGTCAAAAAAACGAACAATTCTCAAATTCAAGATATTTTATAAAACTTTTTCAAAACGCGGAGAAATAAAAGAAGTAATAAAATTGAAATTATTAAATTTCTAATATCGTCTAGAATCCATGTGCACGTTCATATTTTCCCACCGAGTCCCTTGCGAGTAAGCAGAGAATATTGAGAGCTAAACTTGCCGACCTGTCAAGCTCCCTTTACATCAGTTACTCTTTTCATACAAAGTTCCGGATATTCTTGATACCACCCGTTGATAGTGACCCAGTGATTTGGTCATGGAATGTCAAGCTAAATCTCCACAGCTGCCTACGTCCCTCCACATTTTATACCTATTTTGTCTCTCGGTCATTCATACTGATGAGTTTTGGAACCGGCTTTGTAATAATGAATAATGTTAATTAATATTTCTTTGTTTATTTTTTTTTTATTTTATAAAGAGATAGTTTCACCAAACTGGAATTTGTTTTTTCAAATTATTAACTTGCAAATTACTCTTGGATAGTCATATTTACATTTTACAAACTACATTTTTATTTATAGAATAAGAAGCTATTCTGAAAACAAGAGCTGTCTTGTCTACAGATAACAGTTATGAAATATTATTTTAAATAGTGACGATCAATTATTTGTAAGCTTATTGTGCAGATTCATTGTCTTTAAACAATAAAAAAAGATATCGAGGGAGATGTTTTGCTTCGTTTGAAAAAAATACAATATAGATAAAATAAACAATAATTTCAAATAACACAATTAACTTTTTCAGGTCAATTTTCGCTTGGGGTAAGTGCTTCCGATTATAATACAGAATCGTTTATAACGCAGCAGTCGCCACGAGTTTGCCTCTCAAACTTCTTGATCGTCTTTCCAATTTTCTTTGAGTGAATTAAGTGGTTTGCCTATAACCATTTGTCAACTTGGGTCTCCAGCCGTCCACAGGCCTTGCCTGCAAGTGAAAATTTCCAAAAACCTTGGAATTTTTAAGATTTTCTTTTGAGATGCGACCGCCATTCACGTGATTAATCCTTTGAGTCGTTTCCACAACACTAATAATGCCACGGTGGAACTCGTACTCGAGAATAACACAATATTTCAAATATTCCTTTTTACAAAAAGACAAAAATAAAATAACCGGGTTGCACTCTGGGAGTGCCGGCAGAAGTAAAAACTTGAATATTAACGTTGTGCATTTTTGATATTTTGGAAAGCTTAGGGAATAATTTTGCACGAATTGCTTTAATTATCAGTATGAAAGTACTATCATTTATGTGGTTTTATACAATACTCTTGTGCTTAATCTGACATTTATGGGTTCGCTCTGTAATCTTACAATCCATAAAATGTATTAGTATACCTTATTAGTACTATTACTACCTACCAATTAGTTATCTGTGCTAAACCATGAAACTTCAGTATGCTTCCTACTAGTACGGCCACTTCATAATTTACCTCGGCCAGTTAAAATAGTTAAAATAGTAAAAATAAA
>NJDC01002307.1:175473-187637 GCA_002245475.1 Calephelis virginiensis
TATGAATATCACTACATCGTATAAAACAAAGTCGCCCCTATGTCCTTTTGTATGCTTAAATCTTTAAAACTACGCATCGGATTTTGATGCGGTTTTTTTGAAAGATAAAGTGATTGAAGAAGAAGGTTTATATGTACATGTTATAATCGTGCGAAGCCGGGCGGGCCGCTAGTATTATGATAAAAGCGATGGAAGTGCTACTTAAAATCCCAGTCTCTTGCAATTCTCTCTTATACTACTCCAAAACTGGGATTTTAAGCCTCTTGCGTCACTGCTTGCAGGAAAACTTTGAAATCTTGGAAAATTTGAAGCACGCAGTAACAATTTTCAGAAATTAGCCTGTATAGTACCACTAACTAACCTGTTGGTAGTCAAAATTAATAATTATTAAATATGTATTTTTTCCTTATTAACTGATTTCCAAAAAGGAGGACGCTGTTTGAATTCAATATCATTTTGTATTTTAAGCAATTTCAACGAAAGAAAACGGATTTCCTGATAGTTAGAAATTCACGCCGCCTAGAAACATCAAAGATGGTAATGGTGCCTTGCCAACCTGAGGCTTGGATGTTAGGCCGCGAGCAAAACTAAGTTTACCGGCTACCTTACCCTCCAAACTGGGACACGTCAACGGCAAACATTGGACGTTATGGTGGCAGGAATAGGTAAGGCGGTGGTACCTATTCGGGCGAATCGCTGCGAAACTCTACCACCTAGTAGGATATCACGGTGTTAGTGACGGTAAGCCTATGCTCGCCTTTTACGATTTGCCTGGCAATAAGGCAGATAGTCTATTCTTTCATTATTTTATATATTAACTCTTTATTGTACACAACTGATATTAGATACAAAAAAATACTTAAAAGTAAAAAGAAAAACAAAGTACAAAAGGCGAGCTTATCTCCTATAAAAGAAATTTCTTCCAGCCAACCCGTAAAAGGAAAGTACTAAATAAAATAAGATAAGTAGACTCGGTGTACAGATATATAAACTACTAAATATAATATATATACTATTGAATGAATTAAAACACATAAAATCAAAAAAAAATTAACAAAACAGATAAACAAAACTGCTTACTGCTTTTAAACTGTTTTGTCAATAACGTTTTGCAGTGTTACTGCTATTAAATTGTTTTGTTAATAATAATACTACTTTTATGTATATTCACAATTAGAAATATGAAACGTCACAAAAGCGACGCTGCTTACGGAACAGATATGTTGTTCGTACTGTAGTCCAACGTCCACGAGATTGATGTTTAAATCAAATAGAAGTGAAAAAAAAAAACAATGTGTCTAGACAGACACAGACATTGATACTAATAGTAGTAATAAAGGGTTACCTTGAAAGGCCAAATTTTAATGAGAGTAAGGGCCTAAATGGTAATTCATTATATATGTACATAATATATATAAAATGTATGTAAAATGCTTCACGTTTTGTCACGCTATGTTATACCTTGTACGAGTCTTGATGTTACCAGTCTGCCAATGCGACTGCGGTCGGTGGGAACCACTTTCATGTTCTATTTCCTTATAAGCATGCATCTTGTATTTCGTGTCGAATAAAAAATACAAGTTCTTTTTTTAATTTTTAGATTTTCATAGATCGAAAGTTCTCAAAAGTTGGCTGGTGCTTTAGATGTAACCCTGCACATTCAAAAAATAAAACTCAAAAAACAATCTTGTACTTAACACCAAAGCCTCAAAAAACGAGGGGTTGCACTCTGGGAATGACGGCAGAAGTGAAAACTTGAATGTTAACGTGGTGAATTTTTGATATTTTGAAATGGTTAGGGAATAATTTTGCACGAATTGATATAATTATCTAAAGTTGTGGTAGAATACAATATTCATTTATTGCGCTATCTTACACAAACATGACAACACGAACATACTAGCAAGCGCCCTGCGTCGTCTAAACGAAACAGCAGGCACAGGAATACATTTTCGGTGCGCCATAGAAACAGAGAGGGATACTTCCTACTACGCCGCGCCGGCTGCTTACTCTCCATCCGCCTTACAAATTTTCGATCAGGTCAGGTGTCACAGTGCTGCGAGTTTAGAAGTTTTTACCCATTTCAAAAAAAGTGCGCAACGCCGCTAAAGAAGTTTTCTCTTCAAAAAAGCCCTAACACTCGTCATGATCGATTGCACGAGTCATGTTCACTAATCATACTTCTAATGTATTGTTATAAAAAATACCTTAGTTCTAACAAAACCTGTAATCAAACTTATAAAAAATATAGTACAAAGCTATTCAAACAATGTTTACCAGAAAAAATCAATCACTATTAAGGAAAATAATCTCTCAAACTAATAAAGATAGCTAAGTATAGGTCCTATTATCGGGAAAGTCGCGGACCGTTGGCTACAGTCATTAATCTTCCCACATAAATAACCTATTGGGATACTGGAATAAATATGGCGGACAGACGGGGTAATGACGCGTGGAGATACAAAAAGTCGTTGTTAGTCCTTGCCAATAATAAATTAATATAAACGGCGATACTACTTTAGTTTCAATATGGATTTCAATTAGAGCGATAATTTCTTTTTGTGTTTTACAACATGCAAACTTGAACAGACAGATAACTTTTATACTATACTAGCTGTGTCCGTGACTTTGTCAGCGTGGAGTTTAACAAGAAAGCTATAGAGATTACTTTTATTTTAGATTTTTTCTAAAATGAAAGTTGTCTATGTTACTCTTTATAGCTACCTGATAGTTAAAGTCTTATTAAAATCGATCTGACCGTTTCAGTAATAAACCAGACCAAAGAGTCAAACAGACAGACGGATAGACAAAATAGTAAAAATGATATTTTTTATGTAGTCAGTATACATATATACGTTTATATGCATGTAGTAAAAAGTGAAATCAACATTTTGATTCTGCCAACCTCTTCAGGGATATGTGCGGAAAAATATTTTTTTAAATCATTGATATCTTACAACGAAAGTAAAAGAAAATAGACAAAATCGCGTTCAGTATTGTCAGACTAGCTTGTACAAGATATTTCTTCAGACGCATAAACCATTCTTGGGCATATAAACTAATATAAAATAAGATGTATTAGCCAAACTTCACATGCCAGATTACTAAAATTTCTAAAATAATCCATCTCTTTTATACAGTATTCTAAAATAAGTTTAATTTGTGCACAGCAGTTCTACGTAAAACAAAGTGATAAGTTATTTCTATCATAATCAGCATATTTTATCTGCAAAGGTCATCCGAAAAGGTTGACCTTATGTCAAACCTAGAGAGGTCACTAGTAGCTGTAAGCTAAACCCCTATGAAAATTAAATAAAAGGGGATTGTGAGAAAAACTACAAGATTTTTTTAGGGTCAGCCATAAAAGTTTATGGGAACGTATGCCGCGCTAATAAAACGGTTAAGGGTCCAAAGATCTCACCTTTTACGTCTTCCGGAAACGCATAGTTTAAGTCCTATGTAAATATATTTAGATGGAAAGTATTAGTTTTGCTCCATTTCGGTATCGTTTACAAAGTATATAACAAAGTTGTAGTTTCAATTCTATCAATTTCGACTTTATCTGAAGAATATTAGAAATCTATTACGGAGCTACTGAAAAGTAAGCATATGTTTTAAGATAAGAAGCATACGATTTAATCCGGCTCAAAGGACCAAAATTCACAAATTGATAAAACAAGTCTTTATTTATATAATAACATGTCCTGACTGACTGATTCATCATCGCCGAGCAAAAACTCATAGAGTAACAGCCATGAAATTTGGTGAGTAGGGTCATTTTACTGAGTGGACATACACTAAGAACGGAATTTGTGAAATTCTTGCCGTAAGGGGTGTAATGGGGGTTGAAGTTTGTATGGAAGACCGTCATTTTTAGCCCTAGACGCAAAAATAGGGGTGTTATAAGTTTTACGTGTCTGTCTGTGGCATCATAACTCCCGAACGGATGCAGTGATTTCAATTTCGGTTTTTTGTATCAAAGGTATCTTATGTGCGAGTGTTCTTAGTGACATGTTTGTTGAAAATCGGTTAAACCGTTTAATGCTTGTGGGGGGTGAAAGTGGGGAGGTTAACCGAATGTCTGCTAAAACACTCAGATGTTTTTTAATTTTTAATTTATTATGTCGTTATTTAAGTTAGACATATGAAATATTGTGTTTAGGCTACTTATTCAAAAAGTGCAGATACTTAATTAAACGTTTCGGAAATTCTACCTCTAAGACACAATGAAATAGGGGTTGAAAGTTTATAGTCCTTAGAAGTCCTTATTAATGGCTATAATCAGTAAATATACTAACTGCCACTTGAGCAAAGCCTCGAGCAACAACTAGTAAATAAATAAAAAAGTTAACAAAATTTGATATTAGAATTTGAGTAAATCAATCCAACTTTTTGCATAAAACTCACCCTAGAAGTATATTAATTTAATAATATCTTATACCTTTAAATGAGCAATTCTTGTAAATTATATATAATTGGAATCTCAGAATGTAGGGGGTTTCGGAGGCATTAAATCGATCTAGCTAGGAATCATTTTTAGAAAATGTAATTTTATTCGTGTTTAAACTGAAAAATATGATTCTACCTGACATCTATGGCCGAATAATAATACTATTTTTTGTGAGCAATAATGTTGTTCCAGCAGATGGCGATGTTACTATATGGGATAGTAAAATTATTTAATTTAACAGGGGGTACACTAGAACAATTTATCTTATTAATAAGTCCGGGGCTACCAATAATAATGACCTGAGTCTTGATTGGATTAAGTTTAAGACCAAAAGATTTACTCCACTTTTCGATGCAGACCAGATCATTTATAATAATAGTAATAGCGTTGTGAAGTTCCGAGAGGCGAGAGAGAGTGTAGATTTGAAGATCGTCTGCATAAATGTGGAAAATGGAGGATAAAAACAGAGTTACAGAATTAATGAATGATGTAATTAGGAGAGGTGAGGAAACTTCACCTTGAGGCACATCACTACTAAGAATGGACCAAGACAACATAATATCTGCCGCTTGAACATATTGTGTTCGTCCCTGTAGATAACTGCGAAACGAATTAACAGTAGCAGGAGATGAATTGAAAGTTTCTAATGCTGCCATTAGCACGTCGTGGTCCACAGAGTTGAAGGCATTACTAAAATCAAGTAAAGTTAACACTGTTAACATTTTTTTGTCCATAGCGAAACGAATGTCATACATAATCTTTATTAGAGCAGTAGTAGTAGAGGGATAATTTCGGCGTTCTTCCAGGATGTAGGAAAAGCCTCAGTTGTGATTGATTGGTTCAGAATATGAGTTAGAATTAGACAAATAATATCGAGGGTAGGAACAATAATATTCCGACCAATTTCATCACAACCGACGGCATTAGAAGATATGGATAATATTTTTTTTCACATCATCCTCATAAAACTCCTTAAAGAAGAAAGTTACGGAATAAGATCGAGGGAGGGATATTTCAGAGTCCTAAACTTAGTACTAGAATCAAATGCAATACCTAGGGAAGAAAAAAATTGGTTTAGATAATTGACATCGGTATTTTTAAATACATTGGAAAATGCCTTATCTACTTCCAAGCTTCTTAGGAACTTCCACACCTTAGAAGCATCACCATTCTCAACAGACTTGTGAATATAGCGCCTTTAAACATCTCATCACAAGGTGTTGCAACGGTTTCTTATTTTTACATACATCTCTCGCATCTCAGAGGATATTTTTTGTATTTGACGAAATACTTGTACTTTTTATTTATGACTTTGCGAATACCATCTGGAAGATGTTTAAATTTAACAGGTTTAATAGATGCATGCTTATTATACTGATCAAGAAGGAAACGATTGAGACGATCAACTTTTGCATCCACAGATATTTCAGCCGTCACCGAGTGCCAATCAATGTTATTAGCATCAGTGCGCAAGCATTCAACGTCCATCCCAGCAATACAACCTATGTGTCAAGATAACGATAAGCACAGATGATTAAGAGATAGGTAAAGTAAAACGTATCTTCTCGCCCATGTTGCTGAAGAGGTAGGTAGAAGCACAACCAGAACATCCGCGATTAGCTGAAGACGATGTGATAGGTAGCGAGTCTATCGCCAACCGGGCACACATTCAATCACAAGCAACATCTTTTTTTAAAAAATTGGAAAAACCGCATTTTCTTTTTGTTGCTCGACCCGGAAATTGAACCCGGGACCTCAAATTTGAATTCGAATTCAAAATACCTTTTATTGCGTTTTAGTAAGTACAAAGATAATGCGTTCATATAATTCTACAAAGTACCACCGGATCGGAACGCGGCCACTCACTGAGAAGATCCGGCGAAAGAAACTCAGCTGGCTTGTCTTTTTTCTTATAAATCTTATTTACAAAAGTTTATTACATTTACAAATAATTTGTAGAGATTGGTATGAGAAGCAATTAATCTCAAGCATTTATGTCTTCTAAAATATTATGTCCTCGTGAAGTCAATTCCACTAGGCCACAGAAGCGATCAAGAGATAGATAGAAAGATGTAGTAGGTAAGTCACGGTCCTGTGGCCGCGATGTTAGGCTTATCGCACAGGTTTACCAGCTATCCTTCCCTCCGGGCCAGGATATGTTAATGTCAACATGGCCAAAAAAATACATAAGGCTTTGGAGCGCTACCAATGCAAGTTCCTTATCAGCGTTCTACCATTAATGGTCTTGTTGGTACTGACCCCTATGACTTATACTCGCTTATTTCGAGCTACCAGGAAAGTGAAATGGTCTATTAGATACAGCGTACCCTGGTTCGAGTTCACAATGAAGACTCTTAATAACAATAAATAAATAAATATTCCTGGAAAATTTACACAAATTGAAACTAGCCCCTAAGTAAGCAAATTATATGCTTCTGTTATGTTAGTTAACGATTCTAATATATAATAATACTTAAATTTGATGATTGAACAGACATCCAGATGTTCACCACACAAATGCCCTGCCCCCGTTGGAAATAGAACCCGAGCCTCGCGTTTCGACGGTGTAGTTAGGTGAGTACGCTAGGCACTCGACCAACGACGTGGTCAATCAATGATGTTAAGATTACAAATACAAGTGAATGATTGTAACGTGAATGGTTTATTTTTCCAGATTTTGGATGAATGACGATTGCGTATTTATTATATCTGTTAGCGTGTTATTTTAGAAATAAACTGCCTATTTCTGTGATATCAAAAATAGTTGTTAAACTAATTCCTGCAGACCTAGAAATGTAATACTTATAACTGATAACAATCACAGAGAAACAATTGAAGGAGAATGTAATTTGCAACGCAGTAGTGTAAAATTCCAGCAGAAATATTGTAAGAATCCATATCCGATTGTTCAATCTTTATCATTATTCAATCAGTCTTGTTTTAGTCACCGGCGGAAAAGTTAACGTGTATGTGTGTGTGTGTGTGTGTGTGTGTGTGTGTGTGTGTGTGTGTGTGTGTATACATATATGTATATTGTATCCTTCCTGATTTATAACTTCTAGTTATAGTTTTTATTTCACTGAATTATTTGATATCTAAAAAAAATAATTTAATATCTTAATTATAATTATTTAGTTCACAAGTTGACATAAATTTATACTGCTTTCTTAAAAGATTGACAATTCAAGCTTTACTCAGTTTAAAGGTGGAAAATAAATTAAAAAACTCAAGCAAGTAACTACGTGGGCTCGAGCAATCATACAACAAACCAGACTCGGTTCTATCGATTCAATTGAAACCTAATTTGCTGGGGCGTAATGGAAAATTCTTGTGGCATCATTGTAGAGATCCATCACTGATTGTTCAACCACAATCAACTTTGTTTCCACACTTAATGGCGAATTAATATATAATATAGCGCCATAATAATACAGGGAATTGATAATATTTTAATCTTGTAACCATCTTTGATATTTTCCATCGTCGGCGCTTGGTAAAACTTACAAATCTTCATATATTAAAACAAAGAAACAGTTGTACTGTTTTATATGTCACTTAAAACAGTACAAGTATTTCTTCATTTAAATATGTGAATAGTAACTGTCTACTTTAAAACTTTATAAAAAAGAAATGCTTTGTTAGAATGTGTGTATAATGCCCGGTTTTAATATTCAAGAAACGAGTCGTTTTGATTACGGATGGTTGTATTTTGACTAGTGTGATTGCTAACAATATGATAGGTAGCTAGCTCATCGTCAACCGGGCACATATCCAATCCCAAGCAACATTTTCTTATTATAAAATCGGAAAACCGAATTTTTTTTATGTTGAAATCTGAACATTTTTTGCAAATATGAGTAATGCTTTGTTACTTTTGAGCAAACTACGAATGGTTATACTTACGGATCATGTTTCGTTAATTATAGAAACTGTAAGTAATTCACGCCCCAAAGAGGCCAAGTAGATTATTAACAGTAGGAGCCCACAACTAACCAAAGACACTGCTTGGACCCGCAATGCGATAGGTGACAAAGATGAACTTTAAATAATGAAACTTTACCAAAGATGAATTGTAAAGTTGTTCTACTTTTTTCTAAACAAAACAAGCTGAAATGTAAGACATAAATATAATCATAAAATTAAAAAACGGAATTTGGAATTTGGAATTGCTTTAATTGTCATACTATCATTTATGTGGTATAATACAATATTCATTTATTTCACTATCGTTCACAAACATAACAACACGAACATTAGCGCAAGCGCCCTGCGCCGTCTTACGATTTTTAGATCAACTCACGTGTCCTGACGCGAGTTTAGAAGATTTACCTATTCCAAAAAAGTGCGCAACGCCGCTAAAGAAGTTTTCAATTCATAAAATGATTTATTAGTCTTGGATGCCCTGGTTGTGCCTCTGCCTACGTCTTCGGGGATATGGGCGTGAAAATACTATTTATGAGTTTAACATACGGCTCTCCTGATTGTTAGAAATAATCGCCGATAGACACCATAGATGTTGTAGCTAATTAAAAATGACTTTGTTTTGTTGGCCGTGCGTGAAGAAGCGTTATCATAGTGTAAGAGAATGCGGCTTTGAGTCGTCTTTTGCGAACTTTTTCTAACACTCTGGGTAAACAAATGGTGGAACACTACTCGACATTAATACTCTTTTGATCTTCAAGTAGAACTGTACAGATGACACCAGTAGCTGAGAAAAAAAAACGCGATTTTTACCAACGTTTCTCGCCTGTCTCATTTTTGTTGGCCTGTTCTCATTTTCAAACACCCATTCACAAGATTGTTGTTTTTTTTCGGGTTCAAAACAATAAATCCACGTTTCGCCTCCTGTGAAAATGTCATAAACAGAATTAGAATGTCTATGGTCGTACTTCAGTAACATCTGTGAGCACCATTCTACAGCAGCCCGCTTCTGGTCCTCTGGCAGTTCATAAGGGATCCAAGGACAACTAACTATCCCCAATAGGCCTCAAATCGTCTCATAGATAATCTGGAGGCTTTCTTCAATTAACCGCTTAACAGTAGCCACATAATTTTCGTTGACGGCAGTTGAAGGCCACCCTTTACAAAATTCGTTATGTAAAGAAACTCGACCTCTCTCAAATTCAGCAAACCATCGTTTCACGGTGCTCAAACAAGCTGCTTCTCTCCCAAAAGCATTTTGAAGACGAGCGTTACTGTCTTGCAGAGAAAGAGAACTAATAAAATCATTAAAAATCATGACTCTAAAATCTTTTCAACCTTATTCCATTTTCGTTGCGTACGTAGAACTTGGATGTGTGGTAAAAAAACAATTGTCAAATTATTTCCTTCCAATTGTTTTTTTTATAACTAAGAAGGTGGCAACGTTTTAAAAATATAACATTCGAAATTCAAATAGTTCCGATTAGCTAGTAGTGCAAAACTTAGTGTTCCCCATGTATGCAAAAAGTAAGAGCACTTTTCACGACACGTTTTATATCCGCGCCCGCGGTTGTTTGCGGTTCCCGCGGCAGTTTTAACCGCGACGGCTGTGTGACCGCACAAGTTACCGGTCTCGTGAGTATTGAAATAAAACTGCGATTCCGCGACCGCCGCGGGCGCGGGTCAAAACCGTTCCGTGAGTTCTTAGGTTTAAGGGTTATGAACCAATTAAGATTTGCTCGCCTCTTACGAGCTACCTAGTCGGAATACAAATGGTCTATTCTACAAAGGAGAACCTTACCATTACTTGTGAATCCTATGTCTGTAGTTACTATTAAAATGGTAAGGAATATTTCCTAGACCCCTAATAATTTGGATACGGTTTCTAAAATTTGTATGCTTGTATGATTAGACTCTCTTTGGTGACGTTATATAACTACTTTGGTGTTTAATCAACGTATATTTCTATACATAAAAAGTTTATCTATATTTTCATCTTTCTAACCTATAAAAATTATGCTTTGCTCCATACAAATGTTGAACAAGCAACTCTAAATATTCATAAATCTTAATATAAACCACACCCAATTCAATCAAAAAGTATTTCAGTAAGGCGTAATGAAAAACTCCACCGGAATGATTGTCAAGACTCAAGATTGTCTCCGATTGTTCAATCTCGATCATAACTCAATCAAATGTTTGATGGATTTAATGTGGAAACGTCAAAGCTAGATTGTATGATTATGGATTTTTGTATTACTGTATTTTAACACTATTACATATTTTTGTATTTTAACACTATTACATACATCCATACATACATAGTAATATCTTCACGCCAAGTTCCTTACGGGGTAGGCAGAGAATATCGAGGATCAGACCTCACGATCCTGACAAACCTGTCTGGCTTCCATCACATTCAATACCCTTTTCATACAAACACGCTGGTTTCGGAGACTTTTGACACCAATCTCAGATAATATCCGAGCTAGCTGATGGTGGAATATCAACCTTGGTCTCCCCGAGTACCTAAATCCATCCATATTCGGATAGAATTAACATTATTTAAAAATTAATTTCACTTGTAAGTAGTATATTTTACTATGGTACAAAGGGGTAAATGGCATCCACGACTAGCCGAAGACACGAATATTTATTAAAGAGTTCACTTTTGTACAAATTTATTATATGCACATTGCACAGATATGTCAATCATTCTATAAAATAAGTTTCTGTGTGTAAATTAAAATAAATGATATATCTTTGTACAAATAAATAAAGAACTAGTCACACGAATTGACTCTAGCCCCAAAGCCAAGTAATCAAATTGTGTGCTTGCGTTATGAGTATTAATAAATTATACTAACACATAGAAGTACTTAAATTGATACCAAAATAAGTTTAACAAGCGCCCAGACCCAAGAGGAATCGAACCCGCGCTTAGCGGTTGGTCGGTGGAGTTAGGCGTATTTCCATACGGCTGTCAAACACACACAAACCACCCGTATTAATGCAATTCTTATAAAACAAATTACGAGTACACATTAGCATCAATAGTGATAGTAAATATTAATACACAATTAAGAAATACAGGCAACTTGTCAAAAAAAATAGTCCCAAAAAAAAAGTATCTTCACGCCCATATCCCCGAAGAGGTTGGCAGAGGCACAACCAGGGCATCCACGACTAGCCGAAGACAATAAGTCCCACAATGTAGGTGGCAAGCATCGACCATACATCCCAATAGACGCCTATTATTTATAATTTTACTTTGATACAATTCTGGCAAATAGCTGAGGTGCGGGGAAGCGAGGAACTGCTTTCTTATTGGCCCTTGCAATGACAAAACGTCACATTTCTTTCTTCTTTCTTTCTTTAGGTTTTGGCAATCTCGTTAGTATTTTGCCATCAGTCAAGTAGAAATTTGCATCAAATTTTATATTTGTTATATATCAATTATAATTAGTCATCAGTCATAAGTCGTCATTAAGTCATGTCAGGCTCTTGGGTAAAGCGGTGGCCTTTTTACACAAGCTCATGTAATGAGATTTGGCGGCAACGAGGAAATATACGATATGCTAATTTCTTCATTTTCTCAATTTTGTAATTTTTAATTTTTTAATTTTTTCAATTTTGCGATTGAAAGTAATATCCAAACTTGAAAATATTAGGTCCTTACATATTATGTAATTGGAGTTTTGTAGGGAGGAACATAAGTCGAATATTTTTAATGTAATATATTTATTTAATCAAAATATGAACCATTGTTTCCTATGCATATTTTCCATCTCAT
>NJDC01002307.1:188398-214470 GCA_002245475.1 Calephelis virginiensis
TTTTCAATTTTGTAACAAAAATATCACTGCCTGGAAATGGATATGTGCCTGGTTGATAGGCTTGATACCTATCACAGTATGGGACTTAGTGTCTTCAGCTAGTTGTGGGTACCCTAGTTGTGCCTCTGCCTACTTCTTCGGGGATATGGGATTCCTATACAATTCCCAAACATTTTGCAGTCGTATACTAAATAAAGAACATTTAGAATAAAGCTTGGAGAAGTTTACTCTGAACCTAAGGAAATTAAAGCTGGAGTGCTTCAAGAAAGTGTGCTCAGACCGATCTTGTTTATACTTGTGATATACCGGAAATAGATAATAGCACTATTGCAACTTTTGCTGACGACACGGCTATTATTACTGTGAGAAGTACGCAAGAAGTTCAAACTGCTGTATCTAAAGTACTGCCATGGACAAAAAGTGACAGAACAAACTGAATGAAACCAAGTCTATAGATATTAATTTTACTAACAAAAAAGTAAAAGACCGTTTTACATCAATGAGCAAATAGTGCCATATTTCAACGCAGCTAAATACCTGGGTATGACACTCGATACAAACTACTACGCTGGAAAGCTCACGTGAAAAAGAAACGAGAAGAGTTAGGCATACATTATAGAAATATGTGTTCGCTTATTCGAAATCAACAATCCAAAACGAAGTATTGGTATAAACAAGTCCTAAAATATAAACTTATGTTATTCAGTTATGGAGATGTACCAAAAAGATCAATATATAGTGTATCAAAGGTTTCAGTACAAAGTACTTAGAGACATTGCAATTGCATCTTGGTACATAAGAAATGATAACCTCCATCGGGACCTCAAAGTGGAGTTTGTCAGTGACGTTATAAAAAAGTGCAGATACTCATCATCATAGACTTCACCATCATGTGAACATCGAGGCAATCCAGCTCCTCGATATCACAGGTACAGTAAGAAGGCTGAAAAGGACAAAGCCATAAAACTATTGCAGTGTTGTGTAGATTCACATAGTGCTAGTGCCAAATTCAAGTGACAGTTTTCTAAGTTCAAGATACTAATGGAACTTAAGTTTAGAGACACTACGTAAAAACTGATGGACTTAGACCGTAGCTTAGAAGATTAAGAGAAATTAGAATTACTCATTAGTCTATAGACTAGATTGTAATATCGAAGAAGATGTTCAGTAGAGCTTCTAATGGAATAAAAATCACGTAGTCGTCGCATCACGGCTGAACCGGTGAAAAAATTTTGCTAATTCTTTTTTTTGTTACATTCTTGTTTTAAGGGAAGGTTTATTTAACAAAGAAAATAGGAAAGTTCGGAAGTTAGGGAAGTTCGGAAGTACGGAAGAAAAAGCAATAATTTAATATTTTCTCATACAAATGTTAATGTTAATGTGAAACGTCACAGAGTTCAACGATTTAGCCAATTTATTTTAAAAAAAACGTAGTCAGATATTATAGCAAATACAGCAAAGCGCATTTGTTATACAAAGACATCATCAAGTTACGATTTTTTTTATCTTTATTTATAGGCTTTAGTCGTGAAACGACTATGCCAGCCTTATGCATAATATCTTAAACTAAAAAAAACAGTAAGTATTATATAAAAAAACATAACACAAAAAAAACTTAATCTAAAAAATTTAAATAATGAAAACTAGTATTAACTTTCGTTATTTCTAATTTTTACGATTTAATAACTATGGTCCTACCAGGAAAGCAAACGATTGAAGTATCTCATAAACCAGTCGAAACATCTTTGAGTTATCACGGAATATAATTTATAAAAATATGACAAATTATAAATTCGATTAAAAAGGTATATCATAGAAAGTGATGTAACTAAGTACAGATGCATCTCCAAAGGTCGCCTTATACAAAACTCGCTTGGCGTGTCATTCGCAGTATATTTATTGGCAAAGTTTCACAATAAATTGGAGCGCGCCCGTTCTGTGACGGAGCAAACGACCTGAGACGAGCTTTTGGAAGGGAGCTTCCTAATTTCACTTTATTCATTTTCTTTGTTAAATCGATTCGACCTCGTTTGAGTTCCTGATGGATTAATTTATTAATGTTTGAGGCGAGTCTATAAAAACAGTAAATCTGAAATTTACTGTAACTATTACTACTTTTAACGAGGTTATATATATATACGCACAAAGGCCCTTACTAAGATTTTAGAGCCTTTACCACGAGTTGGTTTATTTTTTTTAAATTATGTTTGGTAAGTTCCGTGTCGCGAGCTATGACACTTTTGGTCTAAAAATGTGTTTGTCTTAGTACCGATAGAGGCGCTATTCAAAGTTTTCATACAAATAATTGACAGAAATGGTAGTTAGTATAGTAAACTTGGCAATCCGTTAACTCATAGTAAGGGCTTAGTGCTATAATCGCTAGCGACTGCGCTACTTATTTAGTATGAAAGTTTTAAAAAGCTCTCTTAACCTCTACTGGTAAATTATAGAATCAAATTGTAGACCAATCTGTAAGTACATAATTCAACGTAGTCTATATATAGTATATATAGTACTACTATATCTAGTAGCTACTCATGGTAAAGGCTGTGAGAGGAATAGAAGCTAGATAGAAAATCGTAACAAAACTTCTCGAAAGGCACTTTGTTCTGGAAACAGAAGTCCATAGACATCTCATATAAAAAAAGCAGCTCCATATAAAAACCGTGGCCTATATAAAACTGTAGGCTGTGACCAGGGTCTGAGTTCTAACATGCAAGTCTTTCAGGATCGACCGGAAAACGACAATTCCAAGCTTTGTCATTATGGCTACTGGGTTAGGTGAGGCTGTAGAAGTACCTGGCTGCTGCGCAGCACTTTACCGTCCGTTATCTAGTCGTTAATAGTACGCTTACCATAATTAATATGCTCACTTCTAACAAGTTTACATCAGGAAGGCAAATGTTGTATTGTACACAAGGGACCCTGACCAACAATGAATGTTACTATTTATAGGGAACGGAAGATACCAGTGTATTACGTATTATTATTATTTTATTAAAATTAATGAGTGTAAGAAATGTTCTGAGATTTATGACATGGGATAATTCAAGAAGCGTACTATTTTTTTAAAAACCACTTACGCGTATGCTATAGCATGGCATGGAAAGGCAAGCTTGGACTACGGCAACCCGTGAAAGAAGTGAAATACCTTATAGTAATTGAGGCGTATGTAAAAGCATCTAAGAATCACTTAGACCCTTAAATAAAATTGAGGTTATTAATTGGATATTATTTAATAATATCCAATTAATAACCTCCATTTTATTTTTTATATATGACTTCAAAAGTTGATTAAAAGCTCCTTGGGACTTGCAAGAGTGAATTTTGTACATTAATAAAAAAGTCGAATTTCTAGAAATTTAAGGAAAATGGACCGATTTTTTTTTACAAAGTTTAGTGAAGTTGTAGTTTACTATGAAGTTGACTAGGCAAATTTAGTAATTTATCCAATTTCGTAAAAAATATATTTTTTTTAAACATACCATTCCCGTACTTGCATTAGTTTAACAGTCAAATACAAATTTATATTTTTTCCTTTTTGCAAACATATGAAGTAATTTTAAATAGGATTTAAAAGAAGAAGCAATACTTTAAATAATATCTGTGAAAAGTGCATAATTTTATAAATAATTAATATAGTCCAAATGTTCTCGTGTTGGTCCGGTCCTCGTATAGAATAGACCATCTGTCATCTTGAGTGACAGCTTGTGAGAGGCGAGTAAAGGTGAAACAGGTTATTACCAACAAAGCCACAGGTGGCAGCGCGCTGGGCTGCAACTCATCCGAGTCCACAGCAATCCACATCCTTACCTATTCCTGCAGCCTTAAAGAAAATGTCATGTTTCCATACGGAGAGGAGTGCACCCGGTAGACTTGCACTATAATTGGCCTTACACCCCGGCTGCAGGATAGCGACACACCTTCAACATGTATGGTGTATATAGGCTGTGGCGATCTCTTACGATTTTAAAGCTTCTCCTACGATTACATTAAATAATGCGTACTTGTTAGCTGTCTTTTGCAAAAAAAAAATGTTATAGAAATTAGGTCATATTCTATTCAGAATTGGACAAAATACAGGCAATAGTTAATGTTATTTGATATTTATAAAATTTCGTTTATTGTTGAAATCCTGCAAAATGACAAGGCAAATTTTTATGTAATTTCTATAGCGTTCGGGTCAGCAAGCAAGAAAAGCAAGGTTAAAGCTTCAGCTCGGGGACGTGATATGGACCAATTAAACGGATTTGGTTTGACAGTTTCAAAATTTTTGACTCAAGTAAGACATCAAGTGCTTATGGACCAAATGCTGAATTGCAAACAGGAAAATTATATTTAGGCTGACGGGCTAAAATTGAACAAGCGCTAGACCTTCAAACGCTTATTCTTCAGCATTCTGTTTAAAAGTCCTTTCCAGACATTCCTAAGCCGGCGTCTTCAATCTCTCGAAACGACTACCACCACTACCAAATCATCACGTAAACCAAGGCGAAAAGTGTAATCTTAATCAGCTATTAATGACATTTCTCCGTCTGTCATTCAGGTTCATTGGCATCTATTTCAACGGCGTGCGTTATTTAATGCTTTATTTCAGTTTACTCGTACTTCTTGCTTAGTATTCTTTCATCTTTGATCTCTTCTCCAACTTCTATCAGGTGGATTGAAATAATGACACACTAAGAAATGAAGAAAACTACGGAAAATCATTTGCTGGTTCTACTAGTATACCCAGTGTTGGTCTAAGCTCCTTTGCAGAAAAAACCATTTGCTTTCCTGCCAGGCAGCTCCTAAAAGGCGAACATAGACTTGCCTTCACTAAGAGCGTGAATTGGACTAGGTGGTAGAGTTTGGCAGTGACTGGGCCGGATTGGTACCACTGCCTTAATATTCCTGCCGCCAAAACGTCAGTGATTTCCATTGACCTGTTCCGGTTCGGAGGATAAGGTACCTGATAAGCTTACTTTTGCTCGAGGCCTAACATTCTGGTCTCATATTGGCATCGCACCATTACTACCTTCGGTGTTTTTAGTTGGCGTAAACTTCTTACTATCAGGAAATCTGCTTGTTCGCCTTACAATATAAAAAAAAATATTGCAAAAGGGCAGAGATATCCTTGTAGCAAGAAATATACAATAGCAAGTACTATTATTGAGGCAGGTGTAAGTGATATTAGTATAATGGACCAATAATTTAGGTATCAGATAGTGATACATAGCCGACTGGTGCAGTGTTAATTGTAAATCATAGGTTACTAATAATCTGCTAGTGTAATAACTCATAGTTATAACTTACTTGTATTAGAATACATGGTACGATTGCTATATATCCTTTATAAAATATTTAATATCAGCCTCAAACGGCTGGTAATTACCAACCAAGTACTAGCAAACTCGAAAGACGTCCTGTCTTATATACTGACAATTATGTCAGTCAATTGACAGCAATGTATTTTTTTTGTCAATTGCATTGTTTTCAAATGTTCCACTACTTCTTTACTACCTACTCATACCACTACCACCTCGACCTATGGCAGTCGAGTGCTGGATACAAGCCTGCCCCATAGCACCAGCTACCTTCTTCAAGTCGTCGTCCTTTCTGGACAGTGTCCAACGCTACGCTTACGCAGCCATTGCCTCCATCCGAGAAACAGTTTGCTTCACCATCCAACTGTTCTGGGACAGATGTGATCAATAGGGTAGGTAGTATATCTCTTGAAACTCGATTCATGCAATATTGGAAATTGGAATCAAATATGTCATTTTAAATACTCTTGAACCCAATACTGGCAAATCATTAACATTTAGTTAACAATAAACGGTAAATTATTTGATCGGAATTTACTTACAACAAAATTTTAATAATCCGCTAGTACTGTGTTCAAAAGTACCTCAAATTACGACTCGGGATTGATACCACCGCCTTACCTATTCCTGCCTCCATAACGTCATGACGTGTTCCGGTTCGGAGGATAAGGTAGCCGGTAAAATTCCTTTTGCTCGAGGCCTAACATCCTGGCCTCAGGTTGGCAACGCACCATTACCATCTTTGGTAGGTCTCTAGGCAGCGTTAATTTCTTACCATCAGGAAATTCGTCTGCTTGTTTGCCTTCCAATATCGTAAAAAAAATCGCATGATATTGAGATTCAAAAGTAGCCCTACAGATCCCTTTATGTACACCTAAACTTACATTTATTTTCTCTTTCTTATGATCCTTCACCTGACAATAACAAGAAAATATGTGGTAAGACAGCGAACAAGCGCATGGCTCTTCTGAAAGAAAATGAAATTGAATGAAAAAATATTTATTTGTGGAACGTGTGTGTTAAAAAATTAAACAAAGATATTTAAGCATACGTCATATTCCACCACATTGTGGTGTGCAAATATTTAATTAAATTGGAAGAGATAACCATGGCCTACAGAAAATACAGATGTGAGTGCAGTGTTGTCTTGTGGCCAAGGTGTTAAGCCAATTACGCAAGTCTATTGGCTACCAGCCTACAACATGAAACTATCACAAAGTCGGCAGGAATTTGTAAAGCGATGGATCTCTACCAAGAGAAGTTGCAGCTTGCACTCTGCCACCACTGGTTGGAAATTACCCGTTTAACCTTTGCTCACCTACAAGCAGCCTCGTAGGAAGGCAGATTCTACACAAGAGACTCAGACCAACACGGGAAAAACTTAGCAATTTGCTATATTTGAAACAAAATAGGCAAACTAAATATCATTGGTTACTGGTTAAGGAACGACATTTTTGCCATGGCAAATATTTAAAATTTACACTGATTAAGAACATTTCCAAAAAAGTTCCAATCGCCACATTATCTCCGTATTGGTCCGGGATTCTTTGCAGAATTGACCATCTGCCATCTTGCCAGGCACCTCGTAAGAGGCGAGCATAGGCTTACCGTCACTAAAATCGTGACATCTGAATAGGTGCTAGAGTTTCGCAGCGGCTTACCCGGATTGGTACCACCGCCTTACCTATTCCTGTGGCCATAACGTCATGACGTGTTCCGGTTTGGAGGGTAAGGTAGCCGATGAACTTACTTTTGCTCAAGGCCGAACATCCCGGCCTCAGGTTGGTAATGCACCATTACCACCTTCGGTGTCTCTAGGCGGCGTGAATTTCTTACCATCAGGAAATTCGTCTGCTTGTTTGCCTTCCAATATCACAAAAAAATTTGGCCATCCCATTAATTACAACCTTTTGGTGTTTTTCATCTAAAAATAAAGAAGGATGGCCAAATCGTACCTGACGACGAAACGATTGCGTCACAATATGACATGAACATGTAAAATACTCTTATTTTTAAAGGTCTAAAAAACACATCTTTTTTAGTAGGCACAAAAAAGTTTTCCATTTGTTTTTTGTTTTTGCAGCTTTACACGATTCATTTTGCGTATGAAATCACTTGGTAATCGAAGACTATAATTACTAATCATTCATGTTTTTCTAGTTTCTAACTGTAATTCAATTCAATTCCCTTCTCTACTCTACTCCTATAGTTCGATGTTCAAAATTTTTTTCCGATAATTTAATAAAATTCTATATTGCTCTTAATTTACGCGTGCAGTATAGACAACGTAGATGGCATTTACACAAGTTCGTAGTTATTTAATGTACAAAGTGCATTTTGGCAGATGTTCTATTTTTTTGGTAATTCTCTGCGAAAATCTAAATAAATGAAAACAGGATCGCTAATGACCCTCCTCGCTTATTGTCAACTATACATTTATACTATGCCACAGTCGCATAAAAGGTAATTGTGGATTTTAACCTCAAAATCATTGTTGAGTTCGTCTTTAAAAACATTCTGTTATCTACTTAAAAATAAAAATAACTACATCAAAAAAATTGCCTTCAAAGCTAAGAACTAAAAAATAAAAAAGATTTAATGTTAATTATACACAGGTATATACAGGTACACAGTATAACATTAAGATGTGCTATTTACTAATAACAATATTTATTATTTTTACTTATTAGTTGATTGCTGATAATATTATTGAGTTTAACGTTCTTATAAGTAAATATCTTTGTACTGCTGAATGCCGATGTGTCTGTAATCTTGTCACTAAGTCACCTAAGTGGATCAAATTACTTGCGAGATTTGATTTAATTTCATAAAAACAGACATCGGGATAGGTGAAAGATGATAAAAAAAATTCTCATAAAATAAAAACTAAATAACATTTTTTTTGTGTGCAAATCGAAATTATTTTGCACCAAAAAAAAAATACGTAAATCGATCCAGAAACCTCGGCTAAATCTTTGTATATATGTAAAAAAAATATACAAGCCGAATTGAGAACTTCCTACTTTTTTTAAATCGGTTTTCCAACCAATCTAAGCATAGCTTATTTTAGGACATGACAAAAATGTCAGGTCCAAGTCTTATGAAAATTTGGCCATTGTTCTTTATACGTCACACCAAGTCCCTTGAAGGTTAGTCAAAAAGTATCGAGTGCCATATGTCACGATTCCTGCAAACCTATCTAGCTACAAATTTATTACTCTATCCATACAAAAACACCAGTTTCAGAATTTCGCCATGTTCGGATAACACCCTAGCGATTTGGTTATGAAACGTGAACTTAGGTCGCAAATATGAACAGTATGAAAACTATTTACAAAACGTTCAAAAACTATTCGATAGATTTAAAAAAAACATGAAAATCCATCCATGATCTATTCCATTTGTACTCTCTGATCTCATTTTATGAACATCACTGCTATTTACAATTTATAATTATTTGTATGTTTTAAATATGCAATTTTAATTTGCTATAACATCTGTGGAACTTCCAGTACATAAAAGTTCAAATCCCAATTACATTTGACTAAATCCAACCGTAAAACCAACTGAGGACATGACGTTATACATTTATCTGAAGTTTTTATTCCTTCCACCACTAATACAGTCCTTTCGAGCAACACGAACATTCAGGGCATTACGGGTAAGATAACTAATTTACTTTGAACCCGACCACAACCGTATATCTATTGAAATAGAGACGGAATTCGTGTGAACTTAGTTCAAGTGAATTTAGGTCGACATTTGGTCACAGATGCGAAGTACACGAACTAGTCGTTTGTGGTCAGACTTACTAAATACATAATGTACGAGAGTCAAGTGTTACAATTAGAATTTTAATTATTAACTCTTTTTTTATGATATTGGAAGGCAAACAAATAGATGGATTTCCTGATGGTAAGTAATTCCCGCCGCCTAGAGACACCAAAGGTGGTAATGGTTGTCAATCTGAGGCCGAGATGTTAGACCTCGAGCAAAGGTAAGTTTACCGGCTACCTTACCCTTCGAACCGGAACACGCTGTGATGTTATAGCGGCAGGAATAGGTAAGGCGATGGTACCAATCCGGATCGATGCGAAACTCGACCAATTAGTAAGCTGTCACGGTGCTAGTTACGGTAAGCCTATGCTCACCTTTTACGAGCTACCTGGCAGGAAGGCAGATGGTCTATTCTGCAAAAGAGCCCGGATCAACACAGGGATGGTAGAATCTAGGTAGGAGCCCGGACCAACATAGGGAAAAGAACAACTCATAAAAGAATTACTTTGGAATTATTTCAGATTGCATAAGATTGAGCGTAATGTTTTTAACAGAGTTCGAAATGAGGTTGTATGTTCAACTCCAGTTTTTAAATGTGTTTCTCGTCTAAGACATTTCGGTATCAATTTTAAAACCTTTTTTATTTAAATGAGCGCATTAAAGCGGTCCTATTGCTACTAAGTCTGGGTCTGATCGCAGAATCCCTGGGAAATCGTGGAAAATGCTTATTTTTTATAGACTTATTAACTGAAATGAAGTTGGTTTTTGCATTTTACTATGTTTAAATTATTATAAAACAACATCAAGCAAACGGTTTATGGATGATAATTGTCAACCGCGGTACATTTTCAGCGTAGATGTGACAGGTGCGTTTCTCTCCTGCCACCTGTCACGGTCTAAGACCTAGTGTGCAAAGTCTACCAGATACACTACCATAAAAATTTTACCAAAGTTACCAAACGCTGTCACTGTGGCATTATGGGGTAATACAGTGGATCCTTACCAATGCAAGTTAGTACATAGCCCTCTACCACCAGTGGTCTCGCTGGTAATGACGTTAAGCATATGCATATCTGCTAGGCAGAGGATCGGCTTCATACTGGAACTCGGATTAATAAGGGCATAAATGTATCTATCAGATAAACATTGAAGAATATGGACATAGTCCTTAATTTCATATTATCAATTCCATTACCGTGATTCAAGATATACCGCAGACTGTTATCATCACTTGGTTGACATCACCCACATACACGCAGAGATTTTCTAGTTCTTTCATTGTTTTCTAGCTTCTTCGTTTTACCCTTTCAATTTGTATCGGAAAATCAAACTGTAATTTTTACCATTTTCATTTTAAACCTTCAACTGGAAAATCACGGAAAAAAATTTGGTACTTCGTGCAAAAAGTTCATCAGCCTCAGACAAAATGTATGGAAACCCAAATTCTTAGATTAGGTAGATCAAAAGTTGTTACTTTTGATGTCCTATAAGTTGCAGAACAAAAGTTGTTGCTTTTTGTTGGGAGAAACGCAGACGTGCGCCGCGCCTACTAAAATAAAATAGCAATACGCTTCGACACTTTTTCATGCAGTTATTTTTGTAAGTAATAGAATATACCTATATACCGTTGCTTCTTTATAGTGTGATGTTACTGTTAATTAATCGATAATAAATAGTTTTCGACAGTTAGAAGTCTTGATCCTTTCTTATTTCATTGCTTTTGATGTACTTAAGCTGTCCTAGAAAGGTTATGCGTTACTTACAAGAAAACTCTGTATAGAAAGAGTGAATCGGCTTCTTCTAGCTTTGTACAGCACCATATTCGACCCTGACATCACTTTTCCATCAGGTGAATTGTTTGTCATTAAACTTAGTTATTCTTTTAATATTATAAATACGAAAGTTTGTACGTTAGTTTGTTTTTTACTCCTTCACGAGAAAACTGCTGAACCGATTTTCGTGAAAGTTTGCACATACATAGAGGTTTACTTGGATTAACATATAGGATGGTTTTTGTATCAAAATCCTATGGACCGTTAACCACGCGGGCAAAGCTGCGGGCATCAACTACTTAACTATAAAAATATATTTAATAGCAATAAAACTGCTAAATAATAAACTTCGATTTACGATTTACTTTGACGTATACGAAAATTAAGCATTATTCTTAATTTCCCTGAGATTTCTTTATTAGATTTAAACTTAATAGTAATGGGACTATTTCGATAAGTACACTCTTTTAAATAAAGAAAAGAAAAATAATTTTAGAAATATGTTCAGAAACCATGGGGAATTCGATTAACAACCAAAAAAAATACAGTAGGCGGACGTCCTTCCACCTCCCTTTTGAAGTCGTATAGAAATACTATAATATTGATAACTTCCTCGTAATCGTCATCGCCGTTATTGGAGACTTCTAAAAACAAATAAAAACATTTTGAAAATTCTCGGTTTAAACCCACCATTTTGTTTTACGATCTACGAAAATGCTATCCAATTTTAAAATAGCGGAATGCTACTTTTGACATTTTTATTCCTGACGGTTCAAATATGAATTTCTAGAAATATTCATTCAACTCAACATTGAATGCTAATATCACTCCAACATGTGACTTTGAGTTCGACTTCTGAGAGAAAACTTGAAACTCCTCCAACACTCTTTACCAATTGCATATAAATTCAAAGGTTCCCAAACTTTACAAAATTTATAACAAACTTAACATTTAATACTGAATTTCAAAAGATACACTCAACTACGCATTTAATATCTTTCAGATTACTTGAATTTCTAATGTTAAGTAGTAAAATAAATCTTTGCTTTTCCGGTATAGATGCCAATGCCTTACCTATTCCTGCTACCATAGCGTCAGTGTGCGTTATTATTGTATTCCATTTTTAAAAATAGAATAGCTGGTAGACTTAGTCAATGTTTGACCGCCTCATTGGTCGAGTAGCTAGCGAACACGCCTAAATCCACCGACCAACTGCGCAGCTCGGGTTCGATTCCCGATGAGGGCAGGCATTTGTAGGATGTACATTTAGATGTCTGCCTTTCCGGGTCTGAGTGTTTATTAAATTTACTCTGGTATATATCTATGTACTCTGTGATATGTATATGTATATGATGATGATATATCTATGTATTAAAATCGTTGACTAACACCTATAACACAAACATATAATTTGCTTACTTTGGGATTAAATACAATTTGTGTAACTTCTTCTTCTTTTATAAATATGGATTTCAATCGTTTTTAACGAAATTTGTATAACTTCTGAAGTGATATTTATTTATTTATAACGACGCACCATTAACGTTATGGTGTCTAGAGGTAACAAGAGGGAGTCTGCATCTTCGCTATGTAAGTTTTAAGTCAAACCAGAGAGTAACAACGCACTTACCATTATTAATGTCTATAAAAGATTCGTATATCTTTTGGGAATCCGTTTGCTGGTATTTTTAACCCTAGACGGAAAATGAAGGGTGTATAAGTTTTACGTGTCTGAGTGTGTGGGTATGTCTATGACGTCATAACTCTTAAACTATTACCGATTTCGACGAGGATTTTTTAACACTGACACAATCGAAAAGTTATGTAGGGGTTTATCAAACATTTTTAATTTTAAAGGTCTTAACTGTAAAACATAGTTTACTAAATACCGAAAGTTTCATCATGACATAAAAGAAGGACAAATAAACCCTTTTTTTGCTTGCTCAACATTAATTTGGATTTAATCTAAAATATTCGAATATTAATATCTTGGTACATGTTGTAATTACTGAAGTACAACTTAATTAATTATAGAGTAAGTCATCAGGAAACGTTGGCTTGAGCTTTACCTTGGTTTACTTAAGTGGGTGCTCTTCAAAGTTAAGGAACACTTAAGTGCGTCTAAGTGTAGGTGGGAAGGTATATTTCTGTTTATTAAACGTAAGACTTGAACATTACTTGAATACTATTATTAGTTCAACGGGAAACGGAATATATAAACAAATATAAAGAACATGACCGTAGATACTAGACAGGGTCTGAAACTCGATCCATGACTCTTGCTGCTGTTACTCTGTTTTATCTTAAATAAATATCTTAGGCCCACTTGCACGTTAACAGGCTTATTAATAAACGTTGTTTAACTTTTAATCACCAATTTAAATAATGTTTAAAAAATATTTATTCATAAACGCTATTTAGAGTTAATCATTTGTTAAAATGTACTCTTAAGCACATGTCACTTTATTTCAAACAGCTGATTTTATGGGCAATGACAAAATGCAACAAATAAGCATTTAATGTGGCTTATTTGTGTATTCTTATGAATTTTCTATAATATACGCATTGAAATATTTTGATTTCGTTGAGTTTGGACAAATTTGGACGGGATATGTTAGATTTTGGAACAATATAGGACTATAATAAAATGTTAAATTATGGAGATGGCCAATTACTCCTATGAAGAAACGAATAGTTTTCCAGAGCATTTTTTTATAATATTGGAAGCAAAAAAGTAGACAGATTTTCTGATGGTGAGAATTTCACACCGCTTAGAGACACCAAAGGTGGCAATGGTGAGTTTCCAACCTGAGGCTGGGATGTTAAACCCCGAGCAAAAGTAAGTTTAGCTACTTTATTCTCCAAACCATAACAATTCAACAGCAAGCGCTGACGTTATGGCGGCAGGAATAGGTAAGGCAGCGGTACCAATCCGGGTGAGTCGCTGTGAAACTCAGCCTCATAGTCAGTTGTCACGGTGCTAGTGACGGTAAGCCTATGCTCGCTTTTTACGCGCTGTCTAACAGGAAGGGAGATTGTCTATTCTACAAAGGAACTTGAACCAACATGGTGGAAAATATTACAGAAATGACATAATTTTACATTTAGCTTAGTAACATAATGTAGATGCATTAAAAACGTTATTTTTGAAATTCAGTGAATCAGTTCAAATGTTTTGTGACTATGTTGCATCAAATTTTATTTACTTTAATAAATTTAATTTTATAGTAGTACGATATTTGTAGTACTGAACTGCACATTGTTTAAAAAACGCCAAGTTACATAACCCAGGTCCAGCATATTAGCAGGTAGATAGTTATAGACAAGAAATATAAATACTCTTTAGCAAGAGGCCATAAACGTCCGACATGCGTCCGACCGTCCGACACTGTATTCAGAAACAACATGGAAACCAAAGAGAATATAATCACTATGGAAACAACGATGTTGACAATGGATGACAATTGTTTAATTCACTTTTAGCAAAAGAAATACGCATACAGCCACATTTCTACCAAAACCTACCAAGTTAAACAGTATTTAACTAAGCATTGTCAAAATGTATATGAATAACAAATTTTTAAACAATGTTTAAGGCTTAATCAAATGATTAGTTTAGCAATGTTTAGGAGGTTATATAACTACTTTTTATGAATAAGGCAGTAAATATTTAACTCAAACTTAGCTTGTAACATTGGACTAATTCAATATATATTTGAAAGTTTAACCCGTTATTAAAGTTAACCCAGAAACGTGCAAGTGGCTTTTACTGTACTAAATTGATCTATCATTAGAGAAAGGCGAAGAATATACCACTTTGTAAGGATGACCATGACAAAGTAGTACTGACGGCATTAATTTTGTTATAGCAAGGTACCACTAAAATTATTTTTTTAAATGATCCCCATCAAAACCTTCGTGTAATGTAGTTAAGAACCATCTCCAAAACGTCAAATTTCAAACAAAAGTATCGCAGACGACCCATTCCTTCACAACTTATAACGCCTTAGACACACATAGATACGTCTAACGTATAACAACACTTTTTCCATTGGGATTTAAAAATGCGACGCTCGTGTGTTAAGAGTAGTTAATGGAACAGTAGTTAGACTAATCTATATCGATGGCTTACGGCCAAAAGAGGCTAAGCGATATTTTTTTCGAAATATACTTATTTATATAGTTAGAATCGTCTTTTTTTCTGCGTCGTTTGGTTCAAGTTTCATAGCTGTACGACGAACTTTTTGGCGCTTAGGCGGTAGAAAAATAGGTGTTTCAGATCAAATTTTTTGTCACAAGCAACATTTATTTCAGTGAATGTCCTTTAAATGGTGTTTGGATAAAAACTAATTTTAATATTTGACAGTTACGCTATTTAGGCTTATTGTTAAATTGTCTATATTAGACGTTACCCTATTTTGGCTGGAGGAATATATTTTTATTAAATGCGTTAGAACATTTTTGCACACATTACGGTTAATTGAAAAAAAAAAAATTTTTTTTTCAATCCGTTTAAGATGACAACTGTCCCAACATGCTAATACAATAAGGCGGTTAAAAAAAAAGTAAAACTAAAATTAACGATTATACCGATTCGATTGGTATGAGATTAGCGCTTAGCTAATGCAACAGTAAAAAAACATATCGGTTATCTCTTGCATTCATGCGAAACAAGTGTTGCACAAGCGTCACAAACACGTATTGACCATTGAACACGATTAAGCTTGACCGTATAATATACGGCGTATGGTGTTGATTCAGCGTTAAGAACGCGCTTCTTTCCGCCCATTCTCATTTTTTCTATGGGACATGACCAATAATTATATGTAGATATATTTGACTTCTAGGGTAAATATTACAAGGGTGGCCCACCTTTAGTTTATTTTGCCACCTTGTGGCCCTTGCCTGTCAAAAGGTTGCTGACCGCTGTATTAGATATTACAATTACAGACTGTATATTATTCAAGTTATACGAAGGTAAAAACACTTCACGTTCTCATATATATCTCTAGTCTTATAATTGGATGATTCCCCAAATCACATTACCCAGGCATAGGTTTATTATTATTACCACAAATATGTATCATATTCCCGTACATATTTCTAACGCGCAATTTTTAGATACATAGTCCAGCGTGGTGACCATTGCAAAAAAAACAGTGGTATTAATTCATTTGAAAATAAAACACGGATACTGACATGTCTGAAATTATCGGGACCTGAATTACTATCGAATTATGAATTGTTAAATAAATAATAATAAATAAATATCCCTAGAAAAGATACGCAATTTGAATCTAAACCCTAAGTAAGACAATTATATGACTGTGTTATGGGTGCTAGTCAACGACTTTATTACACAGAAATATGTAAAATAAGCTTTTATTTTGCTAATTCCGCGTAAGCAGTACGAATCGATTCTGGAATTCTGTTCTGTTCGTGATGCGGTTACGAATAATTGATAGTGGGGGGTTTGGTCTATATAAGGCGCAATCGAGGCGGCGGCGAACCACTCGTGTGTCGTCGTTTGTACGGTACGGTCGAATTCCTGAGGATGCCTCGGTGTAGAGGCGAAACGTACGTCGAGTGCGATTTGGTGTTCTCTGTGGTGGTTGCTTCGACAAAGTTGGCAAAGGACGTGACAAGTGGTTTTGTTTCCCGTGTTCGGACTCTATTTGTGATCTGGTCGCGGAGGTGGGAGGTGGGAACTTTAGGTAGGGTTGTCACATGTAAAGAACGTGACAATTTATATTGTTTCCCGAGCTCTTCCTATAGTCGTGTTCTGGTCGCGGAGGTGGGTGGTGGGAACGTCAGTTAGGCTTGTCACATTTTGTGTCGTTTGGAGGATTATTTGCCACAACGGTTACACTGCTTACGCGGAATTAGCAAAATAAAGGCTTATTTTACATCTTTTATAATGGATTTCCGCAAAGTAACGCCTGATTCAATAAAAAAAATACACAGAAATACTTTAAAAGATACCAGAACAAATTTAATAAACACTATATATAGTATTATATATAGTATTTCTATGTATAAGAATCGTTGACTAACAAACCAACCAAACATTTTTATAGTTCTATAATACAAAGTTAAATTATAAGTTTCTTTAATTTTAATAGATTATAGACTAATTTTCAAACTTTCACGTATTTTATTAAATGTCCTAGGTATCTGCGTGCATATTTTATTGATTAGTAACTTTTGATTTACGTAAACCCCCATCGTTTTCTAGTAAGTACATTTTTTCTGGTAATAAGGCGTAAGTCAATATCCGGCTATATTATTTCGACACTCCTTAAGGTATATAAAATATAATTAAGTTTTTTTTCTTTAAAGCAAATAAAAACAAATCTGCACTTAAAACATTCAGGCTAGAAGTGAATGACTCAGTTTTTTCATTTACGACGTTCTTCCTGTTTGTAAAATTGGAAACATTTGAGTGTAAGCGACTGTAAATGGGATTTTTGTATGTAATTAATAATGTCATTTTGTAGATATTTAAAAAGCACATTATGGTTAAATTTCGAAGTCTTTCGGTGTAATAGTTTAATTTATATTTTTTTTCTCTTTTTTTCAACTTTAAACTGCTCTCCTTTAAAGTTTAGAAAATGGCGGTTAGCTTTTTTTGGCCGTCAACCATGGATATGTTTGTGTGAAAATGTCCTGTCACAATATTTTGTTACCATACTCCTCCAAAACGATTTAGAAGAAATTATAAATGCACAACCAGTTTATCTGAGAATAGGTTGTAATTTATATTTCTGTCCCCAAGTGATAAGCGTAGCCCACCCCAAAAGATATTTTTGAAATTTTTGGACACGATCTTTTTTTCAGTAATTAAGATTTCGGGATCATTCCATTAATGGAGTCAGTCTCAACGGGGTGGTAGTGCTGTGCAGCAGCTCACTGGATATGATATAGATATTTACTCCTGCATACATTGTCTCATTTCTCGCCATTGACGTTTTCCTTGCAGAAAGCAAGTTAAGCCGAAAGCTCACATTTCCTAGGATGGTATGCGATAAGCGATGGTATACAATATCCATGGACAACTGTTGTTTCTTACCATCAGGAAAACCACCTGCTTGTTAGCAATCATATAATAAGAATAAACAAGTAATTCTTATGACACAACTATATATTATACTTTTAAAATCTATTACTACTTCGAAATACAACCAAAAAATGTCTGAAGAAACATTTTTTGATTGTTTCTCATAACAGAAGGAAGAAATTTCTTAACAGACAAGAAATTAAATCTTCTTTCTTTTTTAATATGTGTAGTTTAAAGATATAATAATTACATAAGTTTGAGAAGCTCTGCCACAGCTGAACTATTTGAGGTTCATTGGAATCCTATCTGGTTTTTACTCTACAAGTTTGTACGGAATCTCGAGTCAAAAGTTTAAGTGGCATAAGAATTATGTTCTGGGAGAGTGCCAGCACCTTTCATATTCATTCAAATATTCTTAACTATGAAACGGACAATTTAAATATTTGGAAGATTGATGCTTGTTTGAAAGTTTTACTAAATATCGGAGGCAGAGGCAAAACCAGTCTCTAATAACAGAAAAAGGTACTAAAATGTTGTATTTTTTCAAAGTAAGTTAATATGCAGTATTTTTAATTCAAAAACATTATAAGCCTAAAATATTTTCAGATTTATAACTGCATCTGTCTAACTATTTTGAGCTTTACGTTGACATGTCAGTCACTTTTGACTAATTACATTTAAATAATGTAAGTAAGTGTTTTCACGCCCATATCCCGAAGCGGTAGGCAGAGGCACTACTAGGCCACCCACGACTAGCCAAATACACTGAGTCCCACAATCTGATATTATGTATAGAACACAATATCTAGCAACTTTGTTTTAGTAATAAAATTTAAAAACATTGTTTCATTTAGTTCCACAATTTGATACCTAGGAAATATATTATGCCGCAACTTTGTTTTTCTGTTTATTTTTGTTGCTCCGAATCAAACCTTGAACTTTATGGATCTTTTTCCTACAACCAGCAACAGAGTCGATATGTAAGTTTTTCTAATTATCTAAAAATACACTTATGAAAACTGACGGTAAGAAATATTCGACACAAATACATTAAAAATATTAAGCGATACTCAATGCCCTTCAAGTTCATTGAAGAATATAGGCTAATTGCTTTCAACACAAAAATAAATTAAGTATTTTAACGCAGATATCGGCGAAGGGGTAGGCAGAGGTAAATCCATGACACTCAAGAATCACACAATTGTAATAGGATATCCACAAAAAAATCGTAGCTCAAATGAATTTAGGTACATGTCTAATCCCTAGCAACGTTATATTTTTATTAAAAAAATACAGACACATTTTCTTTTGATTGACAAATCCAGAGATCGAACTCAAGACCTCATGAAGTCAAGTCATGAATACCTAGACCGCTAGACCACAGAGGTGATATGGGAGATATTAGAAAGTCCAACTCACACGTTTTAAGACAACCATAAAACACTTGAAAACTTCGGTATTATAGTAGTCTATTGCTTCTTACATATAAACAGTTACATTGCTGCTGCTGCAATCGATTCCTGACAATCTGTTTTAGTGACCGATAATGTAACCAATAAAACTTTATTTTTTTGTAAAGTAATGACTTTGGTATTTAATGGGAAAAGCGGCAGGCCTATAAAATAGTAACTCTCGAGAAGTTCTACAAAGCAATTTTATCACTCATAATTCCACTAATTACCTACAAAGAGAACTCTGGAACATAAAGTATAGGATTTTACCATGTAAATTTCTGTTTAGTTATATTGTTTCGCATTTTTTATAACGAAAAAGCGTATAACATTAAACATAACATTTTCCCCACCTGCCATCGGTCGAAGGTAGCCAGCGTAAACGGCTAAGGCAATCGGCTAATCAAGAGGCTTAAGGCCGATTCCCGACATTTGTAATTTGTACAATAAATCCGTAAATTATATATCCGTATTTTTGGTTCTGGGCGTGCTTATTATATTGATGTTGATGTTCGGTGTTTATTAAATTTATTCTGGTATCTATTTAAGTATTTTTATGTATTAGTATCGTTGACTGACACCCATAACACAAGCATATAATTTGCTTACTTTGGGGTTACATTCAATTAGTGTAAGTTGTCCAGGGATATTTATTTATTATTTATTTATTGATTCTGGTATATATATCTATATATTTCAATGCAGTGTCGTTGATCAAGCACAAGCAAATTTATTTACTTTGGGTTTTAATTATTTTTGTTTTATTTGCCCGGGAAGATTTATTTATTTTTTCTCGATACTCCCAGCAGGAAGAGGGACTTGGTGTGAATATGCATACGTAAAATAACCCGCGCGTAGAAATGTTTCTCAATATTTCAGATAAAAACTTGTTTGTTCACTGTGTTTGTCTTTGTTTGTGTGTAATATCTAAACCACAGAACTTATGACTTAGAAAGCACTAAGGGAAAATCTGTGAAATGCATCCACTACAAAACAAAAATTAATAAATTCAGATTTTCTTCGTGTTGGTCCGGGCTCATTTGCATAATAGACCATCTGTTTTCCTGCCAGGCAGCTCGTAGAAGGCGATCATAAGCTTACCTTCACTGATACCGTGACATCTCACTAGGTGGTAGAGTTTAGCAGCGTATTGAGATCACCGCCTTTCGTCAGTGCTTGCCGTTGACGTGTCCCAGTGAAAAAGATAAGGTAGGCGGTAAACTTACTTTTGCTTATAGCCTAACCATAGGTTAGCAACGCACCGCATCCGTCTGCTTATTTGCCTTCCCATATCATAAAAAAAGTAAGACATCACGTTAATTGCTTGAAGCTCAATTTACGTTTTGACTTTTACCCTCTTGAAGAAGCAAAATAAAAAATAGCCTATAACCTTCTTCGGGATATAAAGTAAGTACGATCGGTTTTAGCAAATTTGGCAAAAATCGCTGAGAGACAAACAGATAAAAAATCTGAAAAATTCAAGAAATGTGTACTGTCGCCTGAACCTATTTTTTTTTTCAATATTTTTAGTGTACAGAATTGCTCTTTTACATATTTCATACAAGTTTAGATTAGATAGATTCGTATATTTTATTTTAAAGAAAAGCGGGTTGCGCTCCGGGAGTGCCGGCAGAAGTGAAAACTTGAATATTAACGTTGTGCATTTTTGATATTTTGGAATGATGAGGGAATAATTTTGCGCGAATCGGTTTAATTAAAGGTATGAAAGTACTATCATTTATGTGGTGCAATACAATATTCATTCATTGCGCTATCGCACACAAACATGACAACACGAACATTCGCGCAAGCGTCCTGCGCCGTCTTACGAATTTTCGTCTTACAAAATTTCAGGTCACGTGTCCTGACGCGAGTTTAGAAGTTTTCACCCATTCCAAAAAAGTGCGCAACGCCGCTAAAGAAGTTGACTTAAAAAAAATGGTTGTTAGCATTTCAAACTCATTGAAGACATTTAAAATTGTTCATTGTTATACAGAAGTAGTTAATTTTAATATAACAATTGCAACCAACAATATACATCATTTTGAAAATAACTGAATAACAGTTTTAGTATTGTTCTAATATTCGTAACCAAACTCCTCGTTTATATTCTCTTGAATAAAACACAGTACAAAAATGTTCTAATATCCATTTCAAATGTTACAAAAATGAAACAGCTGAACGAAAAAACCCACAAAGAATGTAAGCAGTACCAATGTTGGAGCTAAGCTAAGAGTATTTCCGCCCTCGACTTGGCTAGATATTGAAAGTTTCTAATGCCGTTTGAAATTTATTTTCCTTCGGAGATTGGTTGCGGATTTGTTCTCCGAATCGTCCAGTTTCCAGAAATAAAATTCCTGGAACATTAATTCCTTTACGGAAGAGGGAAAATTGCATTCGTTTCGCATGTAGGTTCGGGACAAGTTTATTTCTTGGAAGCCATTTCAAATAGCTTAAGTGTTTGTATAATTATGTTATACGTCTAACGAAAGTACATATTTCAATTGTACGAGAGCAACTTCTTTTTACTTCTTGTTAATAAATCTTTAGTGTTGTGTTTTATAATGACAAAAGACAGAAAACAAGCACTTGGCTTTCCTGATAGTAAGAGATAGTATCGCCTCTGTGGTCTAGCAGTTCAGTTGTTGGACTTGACAGCATGAGGTCCCGGGTTCGAATCCCGGGTAGGGCAACAAAAATAAAATTGCGTTTTTCTAATTTTCTAATCAAAAAAATGTTGCTCGGGATTGGGTATGTGCTCGGTTAGCGATAGGCTTGCCACCTTTCACTTTATGGAACTTAGTGTCTTCGGCTAGTCGTGGGCGCCCTGATGGTGCCTCTGCTTACCCCTTTGGGGATATGAGCGTGAAGATGCTTTTTTTTTGAAAGAGATAAACGTACCATATATACACAATAGTTGTATGTGCATCACTGTCCTTTAATCAAAGGTGTTAATCCCATTTTGTAAACTTTCGGCTACCACACCCTCCGGACCAGAACATGACAGTCATTATGGCGTCAGGAATAGGTAAAGCTGGTGGATCCCCACCCAGGCATATTGCTGCACAGCGCTTTACTACCAGTGGTCTTGTAGGTATGACCGGTTTTGTGTGATGATAACGAAGAAGATGGTAAATTTTACCTATTATAGTATATGTCACGGGAAAAATAGGGTGTGTCCATTATGAAATGGAGGAGCAATTGATATTATACCGATATTATCGTACTGATGGTAAACTGAATCACATTTTGCTTTTATAAAGTCAAAATATTTATTTTGGCCGACTTTGAAGCAATAGAATAGTTATAATAAATGTTTATCCGCAAATGGGAAAGGAAATCGAAAAGCAACAGGAAAATATGTGAAGAACCTGAGGCAACCATAAAAAACCTTATAATCAGTACCAGGATCGTGCTGCGGAACGTGAAGACGTCACTGACGGTGTACAGACTAGAAAAATGTAGAGATGTCAGAATTCCAACTTGTACATTATTTAAATAAGGTCGCCTTTGTGTTCTAGCCGTTCTTCGTTGAACTTGACTTCTTAAGGTCCGGGTCGGGTAACAAAACAAAATTGGAAAATGTATATTTTAAATATTCTTATAAAATTAACGGTGCCCGGGATTGGATATGTGCCCGGTTGGTGATAGGCTTGTCACCTATAGCATTGTGGGACTTAGTGTCTTGGGCTAGTCGTTGGTGACCTGGTTGTGTCTCTGCCTACATCTTCGGGGATACGAGCGTAAAGATACTTACTTACTTACATTATTTAAATGTCAATAGTCAAAAGTAAATCTGCCATCGTAAAGCTCAAGTTGCTAGACAGATACAGTTATAAATCTAAAAATATTTTAAGCTGATAATGTTTTCAAATAAAAAATACTACCTATTAACTAACTTTAAAAAATACAACATATTAGTACTTTATCTGTTATAAGAAGCAATCTTTCGGTCTTTCTGGTGGTAAGGTACAATTGAATCCAAAAGATAATACACATTTATTGGTGCACGAATCACTTATGGCCTGGATTTTAATCATAATGTGCAATGCAACAACAACGACGAGCAATTAACTACGCTGTTATAGAAGGTGATGGTACCAATAGTAAGCTGCTGTACAGTATTCTATCACCTAGTTTTAACTGCACTGATGGAATGATCTAGTTACCCAAGATACTTGATTACCACCAGCGGGTGACAAAACATACCTAGTCAATTTAGGTACACATTCTTGACATAATATGTTTATCATACATCCTATTAATGTTATAATTGAGAAAGTTTGCATGATTGTTACTCCTTCACGCAAAAATGGCTAAACCGATTTTCATGAAATTTGGCACACACATAGAGGGTAACTTGGAATAACACAAATGATAGTTTTTATCCCGAAAACATGTTCTCGTGAGTTCATTAACCACGCGGGCAATAACTTGTATTGTCATAAAGTAAAGCAATTTTCCTTAGTCACGGTGTTAGTAAAGACCAACGCTCGTCTTTTACAAGCTGCTCGATAGGTAACCCCATAATCTTCAATAGATCAGCACAATTTTAAATAAGTTTATATTTTGAAAAATGTAATCTCTCTAGATTTCATTATTCTGTGCAAAGCCAGGAAATTGGAGTGTGCACGTTTATCAGAGCATCGAGCTATCCGTGATCAACGAGATTGTAGGGAGAAAAAACATAAAATGGTCGCTCGGTAGTGGCGTAATATCACCGGCGGAATGTTATTATTGCGCCGTTTAATGAAATGGCGGAGAGCTGTAGGGGCACATTACTTAAGGGGAGTACATATTAAGGGGGTACATTTGTAGATATCTAATGATTCATCGATAATGAAACGTTGATTCACATATGGGGTTCCTCAAATTTTATCAAAGCTTTCGTATGATTAGTGAAATTCCTTTGAAATTCTGTTTAGCTTTTTCAGTAACACTTGTAATTTTTTAAAATACACTTTATAGTAACTTTTTCGTTACACTTCACTTTTGCTATATTTTTTTATTTTATAGGAAGGCAAACAAGCAGACGGATTTCCTGATGGTAAGAAATTCACGCCGCCTAGAGACATCGAAAGTGGTAATGGTGCGTTGCCAACCTGAGGTCATATTGAAAGTAATTACATGTAGGACGTGTCTGTGTGTTTGATTTTTGTGCCAAATGCAGATTTTCTTGTTTAAAATGCTCACTTCATAAGATTGCTCCTAACTGCTCTTAACTTCTTTTCGTGTTGGTCCGGGCTACTTTGCAGAATATACCATCTACCTTTCTGCCAGGCAGCTCGTAAAAGGCGAGCATAGGTTTGCCGTTACGTACACCATGACATCTGACTAGGTGGTAGAATTTCACAAAGACTCGCCCGGATTGGTCCACATTACCTGTTCCTGCCGCCATAACGTTAGTGCTTGCCGTTGACGTATTCCGGTTTGGAGGATAAGTTAAGCTTTCTTTTTCTCGAGGTCTAACATCCCGGCCTCAGGTTGGCAACGCACCATTATCACCTTTGACCATTTCACCTATAGGCGGCGTGAAATTCTCACCATTAGGAAATCCGTCTCCTTGTTTGTCTTCCAATACCATAAAATTAAATTAAAACTACATTGCATGTAATAATATATGTCAATATTACGGGGAATTATTGAATATTTTAATTTTAGAATTACTAAAGGTCAGTTTTGGGTTATAAGCTCCTGACGTTCTGCTACACAAGTTTTGAAAATATTTATTTGTGTAAATAAATATACGTATAATATATTTCTTGAGAGTATAGAACACACGTTGATTATTGACCATAGATATAATTACATAGAGCGTACCGTGTAGACGAAATAAAGCTCGGAAGCTAAGCTTTTGTATTAGTATTTTTACAAGCTAAAGAAACATAAGCCTCTGTTTTGCTGTTTTACATTAACAATCATACCTATATTTTACTAGTTGTTAAGTTGCGACTTTTATAAAATATAATAGATTTTTATACAAACTTTAAACCCCACTCCACTCCTTTAAGTTTTGATTTTAAAAAAATCTTTTTTTGAAGTCGAAGCTTTAACTGTTTCTTTCATGTGAGAGGTCAACGTCAGCTGTGTGCTTGTAACATAGCTCTTCTGATGATAAGAAATAGCCGAGGTCTGTAGATACTATAGATGTAACGGGTACGTCGCTATCCTGTGGCTGGGATATTAGCCCTATTATACAAGTCTACCGGCTACCCTAGATTCCGGGTGGGAATATGACAGTTTCATTACAACGGTAGGAATAGGTAAGAGCTGAATCCCAGGCAAGTTGCAGCACAGTGGTTAAAACCATTGTTCTAATCAGTGATGACACATATTTTAACCAATGCCTGCCTTTTACGAGCTGACTGACAGAGAGGCAGATGGTCGGTTCTACTCAACGGACCTGGATCAACACGAGGAATATATGCATATAATATGTTATCAAAATGGATCCAGCGGTTAAAGCCCGGTTCCTTTATTAAACAATTCGTAATCCGTTAGTATAACTATTGTTAGTTTGCCTAAAACTAACGACGCGTTACTGTTTCGAGTTAACAATCAACAACGGACGACCGCAGTTAGGTTTTTTACTATTTGTAAAAAACTACCTTTCGTAAGCAAAACTACTCAATTCTTGAATATGATGACCGAGCATTAGCCGTTAAAGTTTAACTGACAGACGTTAGTATTTACAATGCTAGTATGAAAT